>CAUVYK010000552.1:0-25908 GCA_963556175.1 Tipula confusa
ACCAATGAATCTTACAATGTAAAACTAACTCAAGGTTATCACCCAGCTCTACTTTGGGTTTTTCCTGCAGAATTTCATTTTTAACAGAAGAAAATACTTCACTTCTTTTTATACGTTAACGATAATATACTGACCCCTTTTTCAATATCGGTCTCTTTCATTGATGAATAAATTCTCTTTAATCTACTCAAGGCGGGTTGAAACGAGTCCAGAAACCCTAATAACTTCTAAAACTAATATTTGTTTTGGCTTTCCATTTAAATACTGGTTTGATAATTGTCGGTCAAAATTTAGCAGACTAACGTCAGAGATTCACTAAACGTTTGTGTCCCCCACATATTCAATAGTATAGTAGAAAGATTATATAATCCAACAACTGCTTAAATTTATAGAACTTCATAATACAGTAAAATTGAGTAAAAATGCATTCTTTGAGTGAAATTTGAAATTTCTTGCATACTATTATTAAGTTAAAAAATAGAAGATTAGAAATTAAAACTAAATAGATTAAATCAATTTCGGACAAACAAAATAACTGTTTTGAGTGAAATTTACTAAATCTGCGAAATATTAACCTTTTTGAGTGAAACTCGTATTATAAATCGTATTATGTAAATCGAACCGGTTTCGGAAGGTTTTTTGAATGTCAAAATAATTATTCACTTTGATAATTTTCGGCCAAATAAAATTTACTGATTGTAAATTTTGAGTGAAATTTACTCTAAAAACTTAACAAATGCTATATATAGTGTTCAACTGTTAAATTGGCATTTAAATAGTAAAGTATCATTATATTGTTATTCATTAATGTTAAAATTGGCTTTATGATCATAGTGAATTTTTTCAAGTGAATGGTGAAATGGTAATTTCGGATATTCTAAGTATGAAGAGGTCGGCTTTCGTCTCATTTACAAACTATAGTTTTATGATTTCTTTTGGATATCATCTATATATAGTTGAAGCTTAAATTAAATATCGCAGGGCGATAGCAATCGAACCTTTTGGTCGTTTGGCCGCAAAGTAGAGGAAAACTTCTTGAACAGTAGGAAATCATCAATACCACCTCTGAAAGATAATACCTCCGATTATCTCTCTAGCCAGTTCATCGATGCGCCGCATTAGATTTAGGTCTAGAGTTGTCGCTAAAGTCCTTGCAAACATTAACTCCAACAAGTCAGCCGGTCCGGATTCTATTCCCCCAATTGTCCTCAAATATTGCTGTAAATCCCTGTCTAAGCCACTATCATGTCTGTTTCACCGGTCTATGCCTTCTGGCATTTTCCCTTCCATCTGAAAAATTGCTAACATACACCCTGTGCCAAAAAAGGGCAGTAAGTCGGACCCTTCAAATTATCAACCAATCGCTATCGGCTCGGTGCTTTCTAAAGTACTTGAGACCATAATCAACTTCCAGCTGATGAAATATTTGGAAGCTAATCATCATCGTCAGTATGGATCGTCAGTATGGATTTCGCGGAGTGCGTTCAGCAGGTGATTTAATTAATGTTGTTACTGAAAAATGGAACAGAAGCATTCATCAATCTGATGAATCTCATCATCAGATTGAGTCATTGAGTCCTTGCACTCAATATCTCAAAAGCATTTGATCGCGTGTGGCATAAGGGTTTGCTGTGTAAATTGAAGGCATTTGGCCTTCACGGTTCATTAACTTTATGGATTGAGAATTTTCTTCTTTGTCACAAAATCCAAGTGGTGGTGGATGGTGTGACTTCCGATCAACATCTTATAAACGCTGGTGTTCCTCAGGGATCCGTCCTTTCTCCAATCCTTTTTCTAATTTTAATCAATGATCTTCTATCAGCAACTCTCAATCCTACACTCCTATGCTGATGACAGCTCACTTTCCTCTTACAGTTTACCTTCTTCTTCATCGCGAAACGATGTTCTCGCAGAAAGAATGGCTATGAATGACCGCCTAACGTGAGATCTCAATTCCATTCTTAAATGGGTAAAGCTAACAGAGTGGAATTTAATCCCAACAAATTTCAAACCTGTGTTTTTTTCTGGCCTAACTGATGGTTATTCACCGTCTTTTCTGACTGGTGAATCCAGCGTGACTACGTCTGACACATTTGAGATTCTCGGTTTAACTATATCAAAGAAAATATCTTGGACTGAACAAATAAACAAAGCAGCGATTGGTTCAGCCAAATGCTTTTGGCTATATTTTGTATTTCATTCGAAATACTTACAATATATAAGACCTACATAAGACCCAGGTTGGAGTATAATTCTCATATTTGGACTGGAGCACCGAAAACTCATTTAACTGCACTGGATCGGGTCCAAAACCGATCATCTCGAATGATTGAGGACGTAAAATTATTATCTGATCTTGATTCTGTTTCCCATAAGCGTAATGTGAGAGCATTATGAGTGTTTTACAAGTACTTTCATTGTCATAGTTCATCGGAACTTTATGAATGTATGCCTGGTTTGTCAAAGCCCACGCGTAATTTAAGACGCCTGGTACACCGATTTCTACGAAATTAAATTCGCGAAAAATTAAACTGAACGATGAGACGTTTCCCTTGGAATATAATTTACAGAAGTTCAAACTTAATATCAAAAGTAAACAACTAGAAGACTGAAACCCGTTATTCCTTTTATTCCTCTCTTACCTTTTTCCCTCCTAATCCTTCCTTTTACCTTTGGCAGTAGTGCTGTGTGTTTGTTGCTAAAACTTTCATATAAAGGATATACATACGATATAGGTGCGATATAAGTGCTCTGAACATTAATATATATAAAAAAAAAAAAAAAAAAAAAACAATCTAGTATTATTACATACCAATACCTAAAATTTTAAATGATTTGAAAGTCGTTTTGTAGTTACTTAGGGGTCACCAAAATAATACGATATCTTCAAGTCAAATTCGTAACTTGGCTTATAAGGCTGAAATTTGTAGCACTATGCAAATGGACACCTGCACGCCTCCATACTCGATTTGCCTCGTATCTTAATTTACCAAGTTTGCTAATTTATTCTAGTATCAAGTCAATGTGCCGTTAAATTATAATCTAGCATTTTTTTCACCGGAATACAGTTTGAAACTGAAATTCGGTTTGAAAGAGAGTTAAAGTTAACGATAAAGCCGCTCAATATTATGACGCGAGAATAATTATACATATAATCCAGAATGACGGACAAGGCATTATTAGTATCATTAGCTTTACATGGTGGAGGATAATAACCAATTATAATACAATATTTACCACTATCCAAACACAAATCCAAGATCATGAATTCAACCTTACCTACAACTACTAGGTCATCACATTTCCTATCATTACTAATCCTGATAATCCTATTATGCCTAATTAATTTTAAACCAGGTATTTAAATGTTCAATAACGAAATATTTGAATGCAACCAAGTTTCACTAAAACACACGATATCAAAATTGGCGATCTGCATCAAAATCTTTATTGTCAATGTGCAGCTATATGTATATTCAAATTCGCAAGATGTATGAGAGACTCATCATGAAGATCAAGTGTAGACAATAATAAATAGAATTCAGATAAACTAGACAAAAACTTAACTAAAATTTGCTATAGGCAGCTAAACGAGTGGTTTATCACTACTCCAGTTGGCCCAATTTTAGCTAAATAGGTAAATAAAAAAAATTTACTTTGGTCTCCAATTTTTGGCCATCGAGTTTCTTTCATGGCTGATATGGGTACCGGTCGAAACTGGATATTTTACAACTGGATTTGACGAAACAGGATAATTCAAAACTGGATATTTTAAAACGAGATAAGGTACAAAACGAGATATGGTACAAAACTGGATATTTTGAAACGAGATATGGTACAAAACTGGATATTTCAAAACAGGATATTTCGACATGTGATATAGGTATCGATTATGATGAAATTCTATATTAGCAGCAAATAAAAAAAAAACATTAAGTGAAGGAAAATTCTGTCTCTCTGCTTAAAATTATTCAAGTATGGAACCTTACTGGCCTTATTCCAGAACTTTCCCAACAAATCATTTTAAAATTCCATTTTCATCCTTCGTATCGAATTTCATCAAAATCGGTTAAGAACTCGCCGAGTTCTCTAATTGGCCATATTCCAGAACTTTCCTAAAAAATCATTTTAAGTTTAAATCACATGTCGAAATATCCTGTTTTGAAATATCCAGTGATGTACCATATCTCGTTTTGTACCTTATCTCGTATTGAAATATTCAATTTTGAAATATCCAGTTTTATACCTTATCTCGTTTTGTCAAATCCTATTTTGAAATATCCAGTTTTAAAATGTCCAGTTCTGAGCGGTTCCCGGCTGATATAGGGCCTTCAAACGTGCCTAGTTTTCTTAGCGACTGCACGTTCCACGTATCAATCCTTCAATCGCGTATCCTTAAACATTGTTTAAGTGATAGTATTCTAAGGATATCGTGCTCGTGTAAAAATATTTGCCAAGTCATGTGGTTGCCCACCGACCATAGGGCACAGGACCTACAACATTAGTGTTTTTTTTTTTTTTTTTTAAATAAACAAATCCATTTATTTAACATTTTTGTACAATGAATGACTTATAAACTAAAAATTTTTTGTTTTGGATGATGGACTTGTCAAGGAGCCCATCCATAAAATATAATAGGAAATAAATAAGACCACTGTCCCTAAAACTGGGCACTCAGGTTCATCAACTAATTAAACATAGTTTGTTTTGTATACAGTTTGCGAAAAGAAAAAAATTTAAATTTACAAAAATATGTATGTATAAATTTTACGTTAATAAAAGTTTATATAAAATTAATGTTGAATATTAATTGATGCAAATAAAATGTTATAAAAATTTTGTATCAATTTCATGTCAATTGTATGACTTAATGACTAAATAATAAATAATAAAACATTCATACATAAAATGCACCCGAACACATTTACACACCATACATACTATATAAGAAAAAAAAGGAACAATAACAAGTTCCGTTCCAAGAAAAATTAAACATTTAAAATTGTTATAACATAGTATTTAAACAATGAGAAAGGAGCAAAAGATAAAATTAAACTAGATATATATATATATTCTACATATATACATACATATGCACATATACATACACATATACATACACATATATATATATATATATATATATATATATATATATACATATATACACATATATACGCATATATACACACATACATACATATATACAAATACATACATACATACACATACACACATACACACATACACACACATACACATACATATATATATACATCAAATTTTTAATGTTGCAAATTATCAGATGTTTATCATTATCAGACTGGTGTTGATGCTGCTGCTGCTGTTGAATTCCTGTCGAGTAGCCACCAATATTTTTTGCATCTTTTGTCGTATTCATTTAGATTGCTCGTGAATATTGTTGTGTTGAATCTTATGTGTTCGTCAGGATTTTCGAATTTTTCACTATCGAACCATTTTTCATTTGGTCGCCTTTGTATATGGTAGATGAGCGGGATAGCATCTCTATTTTGTAAATAGCCCCTTTGGTCCAAATAAACGAATAAATTCGGTCCTGGAACCATCCCTTTGGTCGCGTATACGTTTGTCAGTAACGAGTCCAAATAATAAGGTCCGTAAACTAATGAATTATCGTAATTTAGAGTTGCTCGTCTAATATGGTTTCTAGTTAAATTTAATATGTGTACATCGATTCGGTCCGCATCAAAATTTCCGTACTGTATTCGGTTCGAAATGTAATGTGTGAAGTTTGTTTGAGCTTTTCGGTAAATTCCGTTGCAGTGCCGTAAACATTTTCTTTCGAATATTCTGTAACTTTCGATGTATCTTGGAGCTTGATTATACCAAACTTGGCATCCGTATGTCAGTATTGGTCGTATGAGCGTTTTATATGCAATGATTTTTACTCGTTTATCAATGTGTTTACTATAAAATAAACGCTTTGCCCCCATAAAAGCTCGCCTTGCTTTCTCTAATTGTATCGATGTGTGGTTAACCATGTAGCACAGGTTATCAATGTTGACGCCCAGATATTTAATTGATTCTTTTAATTCGATTGATTCATTATTAATTTTGAGAGTGAGTTTACGCCAATTCCTCTTCAAGTCTCGTTGAGCATTTTTTAATGGTTGCCTAAATAGTATCGATTCACATTTTGACGTATTGATTTCGATGTGCCAAAGTTTTAAATAATTTTGAATAAAATTTAGTGCCGATTGGAGGTTTTTTTGGATGTTGCCAACAAGATAATCTGTACTGTAAATAATCATATCATCTGCGTATGCACAAGTTTGAATATTTTTGGAATTTAGTTTATCGTGACATATTAAATCGGCCATGTATAAGTTAAATAGAAGCGGTGCCGTTATCGACCCTTGTTGTACCCCATTATTAATTTTGAATTTTGACGTAGATTTATTTTTTCCAGTGGTTATGATGAAATTTCGATTATACAGTAGTTCATATAAAATTTTGATCAGATCGGTCGAGAATTTCATTTTAATTAATTTTGCGAGGAGCCCGTCTAGCCAAATGGATTCGAAAGCTTTTTTTATATCAATCATTACTGCTCCCGTAGGATTTTTGAAGTTTAGATTATGGCAAACATCCGATACTAGTTTTGTGATGGCGTGTATGGTGCTATGACCGTATCGAAATCCAAATTGATTGTCCGGCATTAGTTTATGTTTTAAGACGTGCTCGTTTAATTTTTCGTAAATGATGATTTCATAAATCTTGCCTAAATTGGAGAGTAAGCTGATAGTTTTCAGGATGTGTTGAAGCTTTTGATTTTTTTTAGGATAGGGAACACGCGAGCTAATTTCCAACATTCCGGGAATGATTTATTATTTAGTAGATTATTGAAAATTGTGCAAATTTCAACGATTATCGAATTTGGAAGATGTTTTAAAATAATGTTTGGTAGTAGGTCTGGACCGAAAGATTTTTTATTATTGACTAATTTTAATATCGAATTTAAATGTTCGACCGAAACAAAATAATTTGGGTCATCTCGTGGTTGTTTTGGAGCGTTAGCTCGATTTGTTGCCGAGAATTGTGATTTGGTGCGATGAGCCCTTTTATCGCTTTTATGATTTTCGATGATGGGTCCGATTTGATTAATAATTTCTTGTTCATGTTCTTGATTGCATAAATTTGGATTTCTTCTGGTGTGCTCCTCAATATGATGGCCGATAATATTTAAATTTATTGTTTCATTGCAAATTTGGAATTTATTTTCGTCACTTTTCATAATTTGGCTCCAATCAATGTGGAAATGATTATAAAAGTTGATGTCTGATTCATCGATCTCCAAACGTTTAATATTTATACTATTTGTATTTTTGAAATTGGTTAGCTTTTTAATTTCGGACCACATTTTTGCGCTTGGCCGGATTCCCCTCATCACGTTCGTCCAATATTTTTCGATTTGGATCTTAACGTTTCGCTCAATCAATTGAACCGTTCGTTTAATTTCGTTTTTCCAATCCTTAATTTTGTTGTTGATAATGATGTTGCCGCCGCCAGATGTATAATTTTGATTATGCCCGTTCGAGACTAAATTTCGTTTTAAAGTTTTGATTTTAGTGATCAAAAATGATTTGTGTTTATATAATTTTTCTATTATTGGATTTGTGTAGCAGATCATATTGTTGATGCGTCGTTGTTTCGGCGAATTTTGCTTAATGTTGTCCAAAATAAGTTGTGTAATTTGCGTGATATAATTATTGATTTCGTCATCAGTTAAATTTCGGTCGGTGGGTATTAAATTTTCATCATTATTTTTGTTCGAAAGACTTGTAATTGTTTTCCGATGCGCTTCATCTAAAGATTTCATCCATTTTTTCCAATCGATTCCTGTAAAGTTGTAACGAATTTGTTGTTCGTCGTTGTCGTCATCATTAATTTTGTTTGTCCCTTTTTCAATTTCTCCAACTTCTCGTATTACAATTTCGATGGCTCGGTGGTCGCTGTCAAAGTGTTGTGTCGGGATTTCGTGCTGTGTATTTTGTTGAATTTGGATGCGTGTATCAAGAATGGCCAAATCAATATAGTTGCCGGAACGTATCATGGTGGGTTTATCGCTTTTGTACAATTTTGCCCGATAATCAATTGCATTTTCATTCATCCACCGATTTAGTCGATTACCCCTCGAATTGTTGAGCGAATTTCCCCAATTTACATGTCTTGCATTCAAATCGCCCGCTATGATGTAGAAATGATTTGGGTTATTTAAATTTAGAGTTGTGAAAATTTTGCTCCATTCTTCTATGAAATGTTCGTCCGAAATTTGTGAAGGATTGCCCGTACAATATATGGAAATTAGGAAAATTTTGTTAGCCGAAAATTATATTTAATTTAATGATGGCAATTTCGAATCCTTCCCGGTTACTAATTGCTTGCGGCTCTATAACTTTATATTTCAGTCCTGTTTTAATGAGTATGGCTGTGCCACCTCCTTGTTTCGAATTAAAACGTCGAATAATGTCGTAGTTTTTGAATTCAATTTTGTGTTTTTCATTTAATTTAGTCTCGTTTATTAAAAGGCAGTCCGGATGATACATATTCAAAAATTTTAATAAATTTAAACGTCGTTGAATGCTCACAATTGAATTGACGTTTAACGAGATAATTTTGAATTTTGATAAATTTTGATGTTGTTTGCGAAATGATGAGGTTTTTTGACGATTTATAACTGGGCAATAATGTGTAAAAGTTGTGAGATTTGCTCGCTTTGCTGGTTCATAATTTTGGCCATCTTATCGATTCGTGATGTTAAATTTTGTATTGTCGTATCGTTGATGTGTTGTTGTTGTTGTTGCTGTTGCTGTTGCTGTTGCTGTTGCTGTTGCTGTTGCTGTTGCTGTTGCTGTTGCTGTTGCTGTTGCTGTTGCTGTTGCTGTTGCTGTTGCTGTTGCTGTTGCTGTTGCTGTTGGGGGTGTTGGTGTGTCAATGCTGGTCCTCCTCTCATTATTTCCGCAAATGTACCGTTCTCCTTCGATACTTTGATTGAACTAAATAGTTTCGGTGTTGGTTTGGCCAATTGCTGCTGATTTTTCCTTTCTTCTATCCGTTTCTTGAGGCGTACTAGCATTGCCTGGTAGATTGGACATCCTTTATACGAGGCCGGATGACCCGTCTTGTTACAATTAATACAGTAAATGTTGTCTTTTGTGACATCTTCGTTTATGATGCATTCGCCCGGCATATGGGCGTTTGCACATTTCACACATCTAAAATCAAGGTTACAGTTGTAAGCGGTATGACCGTATCTCTGGTAGTTTTTGCATTGCATGATGTCAGCCGTTTTATTTATTGTTTGCCATGCAATTTTTTGATAATTTAAAATTTTGATATTATAAACCAAATTTAATGGGGTATTCGGACTAAATTGTACGATGTACAATGGTAGTAATTTTTTGTGTTGATCTGCTCTTTTTGATCTCATTTGCATTATTTTGATAATCTGTATGTCGTCGGTATCAATGTCCGTTTTTAATTCGTTGAGGTCTTCGTTTTCCGTCAGTCCTCGTAGTAATAATGTTTTCGGTTTTAGTTCTTTGGGCGTATACGTGTAAAATTTTGTCTTGACCTCGTCAAAAATCGTTTTTAATGAATTATAGTTTTGCAGTGTGTCCGTTGTTAGTGTATGTTTGTTGGAATTTATTCGTTTTATTTCGAAATTTGCGATATTAATTCCTTTGGCTAAAGCCACCGTGTTTTTGATATCTTGGCCAAAGATATGTAATGGTGGTGGTCGCCTTTGTCTTTTTGGTTTCGCTGATGCTGATGTAGATGGTACGTCTGCTGTTGCTGATGCTGACACCGATGCGTTATTATTTGTATTATTACTATTACTGTTATTATTGTTTAATTGGAAATTTTTCTTGCTTTGATTATTATTATTATTGTTATTAATTTTATTATTATTATTGTTCGATTTATTAATGATAGTATTGGTATCTGTGTTTTTGTTTCGAATTCTTTTTTTGACTGTTTCAAAGCTATTATCGTGGTCGTCATTTTGTGATTGATCACCTAACATTGAGTTTGCCTCATTTTCAAATTCGTCAATCTCTTGAATTAGTGGAGCAAACGAATTTTCTGATAAAAAAGATATGTTATTATTATTCTTATTAATATTGCCCGGCGCGATGTTTGAGGATATGGTTTTGATAAAATTATTGCTGTGAGCATTGGCCAATTGCTCTTTTAGAATTTTTATTTCATTATTTAGATTGTTGATAGTGTTTTTTAAATTGAAAAACTCACCCGGACTATTTTCGGCGAGTGATGCTCTTTTATTTGGTCGAGAAGTTATTTGCTTCTTTGCAGTTGATGATATTGTTTTTGATGGCGCTGTTGAGGATGATTTTAGTATTAAATTTTCATCTAGTTGGTTCATTTCATCGTTATTTAACACTGGTGATGATGTTTTAAATGGTAACGATTTTTTATCGCATGGTTGAATATATTCAGTCATTGTTAAAGCTTTATTTATATTTTTTTTAAACTAAGATTGACTAATTTATATGCCGGTACATACCGGCTGCTTGAAATATTTTTTGTTTTTGTTTTTTAATATATATTTAAACTATATAATATATGAATATATATTTATATTGTTGCACTATTTATGTTCACCAAAATAGTAGCTTGACGTTACTCAAACAAGTTGAAAAATAATTTTATTTTATTTAATTTTTTTTGAATCAAGGACTCTTATAAAAATTTTTGACAGATAATTGCACGAAAATAATTGAAAGTTTTTTGAAAAAAAAAAAAAAAAAAAAATATTTGAATGTTTAAAGAAAATTCAATCTTTCTCAATGAGAAATTGAGTTACCCCGTGAATAGGGTGTCCTTTTTTAGGGGGCACACACACACTGTACTCTTATGAATGTATATAAGGCACTAACTATATCACTATTAATTTAAATTTGATTAACGGCACGTATATGAGTCTCTTGCACATAAAAATGAGAGCTCCACTATATTTTTTATAATTTTTTTAACACTGAATTGTAGTTCATAGAAATAATTTTTTTTTTATTATAATTAACAGAAGTTTAATTTAGATCGCTGTGAAATCGCGATACCGGAATAATTGGGTAGCTCCCTACTAGGGCTCCCATTATATTTTTGAATGAATTTTACCGAAAAAGTTTTTAATTTTAGTTTTAATTTTAATTTAAATTTATTTAATTAATTTTATTACAATTATTAAAGCTTTAATATTTTTTAATTATTTTATATTAATTTTATTTTATTTCTTCCTTTATTTTTTTGGTCTGTACTTAACGAGAGACAATTGAAGACTTACAACAACATTAGTGGGTTGTAACAAATATATGTACATATTTTTATATTTTGACCACATAAAAAATTTAGTGGTCGAATAAATCGTACACCAACTTAAATGTCACATTTAAATCCGCCATACATTTTTAAAATTAAATTCGATTTTAATCCTATATTTCTACATTAACATCCCTGATTCTTTAATTGTTTTATGTAAATGGGTATGTTTGTAAACGACATCTATAGACATAAATAGAAACTATTATAACACAATACACAATATTAATTCCTGGGAAATGTTTTTTTTATTTTTATTTAATACACAAAAATCATAAAAAATCTCTTTTCAATATGTACTCGATGTACACAGCAGTAGAAACCACTTACCCACGAAAATAACAGAAAATATACAAAAGACTCGATTGTTATCGTTATCATCATAACCCTCATATACATGTGTACATTATAGAATTGGTATATGCTAAAATACGATTTTATGTAGATTTTATTCTCGTCTAATACACTCACTCTATATAAAGATATGGGGATACGAGCATAAACAAAATCGAGTTAGAAAATTAACCCAAAACCACAACACACGAGAAAAATGAAAATTAAAATGTTTCTTGTTGATTTTTTCACCACCATCAAAATTAGTCGTGGTAAATGAAGAGTTACGACTGTTGGAAAGGTTAAAAACGTAATGTTTTTGGATCGATTAAGTATACCTGGATTAGGGGTGTTTTGTGTTTTTTTTATTTGGCACTGTGTACCGTGCGTGTTAATGTGGATGTCCAAAACATATTTATTTTGACTTGACATATTACGAAACTTGGATTAACTACTTCCAGGGGCGTTATCTCGTAAAATTCGTTATTATTTATTGGATTTAATGGTTGGCAACAATACGACGGATGTTAGTACAAACTTTATGAATTTTTGAAGCGGCTTAAAAAAAAGACTCGATCATGTTTTTTTTTCTATATTAAATTTCCAACCGTCTGTTACTCTAGCAGACTCAATAGAGCCATAAACAAAAATTATTTTTAATAATTAACAATTTTTTTATTTTTAAATCCTTAAAGCTTTCGTTGAATTTTCAAAAAGCTTTCGAACCAATGACGACCCCAATTGTTTTTTATTTTCTTTTTTTAAGGTAAGCGTAAATATACAAAAAAGCTGTGTGTCGTACCAAGGTATACAAAAATATTTTTCAACTTTGTGTATCGTATACATATATTGATTGTATATATGCGGGTGTGGGTGGCAACGACGGTAAAGTACTTTTTTGTAAATATTTACATAACTTTCCTAGAAATGCATAAATGGACTTGTTGGAATTCAATTAAAAAGTTTTTACTTATTTTTACGAGAAAGTTTTATTTTTTCTATGTTTCTATATATGTGTGTGTGGTACGTGGAATGGTGCACATAGTATCATCATAGAGCTTATTTACATAAATTAAAGAAGTTTTCTTGTAAATTTTCGGTATCTGTCCGCATGATTTTTCTTCGAGATTAATGTGCATTTTAAGTTTTGTTTAAATTATAAATGGATAGCTTTTTTAATGTTTTTTTTTTGGAATGATTTACATTTTGCATTTCGAAATGTAGATAGTTCGAAAACATAAAAATAAAATTATTATTTTATGTTTTATGTTAGTTTTTGGGATATAAACTTACCCAACTCGCGGTTAACTTTAAACTACCGTAATACCGTTACTAGCGAAATTGAAAATTCTCAACAACAGGTGTGCTTTGTTTTAACATTCAACATCATTAATCCTATCACCCCTCATAAGGTAAGGGCCCTCATAGGGTGTTGATATTCCGGTGTAAACCTTATCCATTCGCACAAAAACATTTTGAGAAGTATCAAATGTCTTGGGAACAAAAATGTTCTGTAATCAGGTTACCCATTGCACGTTTTAGTTGGTCGATGGCAGTTTCAACTGGTGGAAGAGGTATAAAAGGATTCTCGGCGAAGAATTCACCAGACAGTTTAAGAGTTTGTCCATAAATTAACTCAGCTGGTGAGCATTTCAGGTCTTCCTTTACTGCGGCTCTGATACCAAGAAGTATAATCCGTACTTCAGAACTCCAATTACCAGTATTTTATCTGGCCATAAGATCAGCTTTAAGCTGACGGAGGAAGGTATTGCTAATCATTAGAGTGAGGCAGTGGTTCTACAACATCTATATGGATGTGCTCAAATCGACCAGTTGGAATTTTAAATTGACCATGTAGTGAAACAGTATGACGATGCGCTTTAGATCTTTGACAAGGAATACAGTTCTTTGTCCAAAGCGAAATATCCTTGTTCATACTAGGCCAGAAATATCGAACAGTAATTAATTTGAG
The DNA here is from genome assembly GCA_963556175.1 of Tipula confusa. NCBI lineage: Eukaryota > Metazoa > Arthropoda > Insecta > Diptera > Tipulidae > Tipula > Tipula confusa. The sequence continues at coordinate 13,685 of CAUVYK010000552.1, forward strand.
TGTTGCTCGTGTTCCAGGATATGCAATGTTGTGTAAGGCAAGAAAGACAGATTGTCATAAAGTGTCTGCGATATAAGGTCGATGAACGCCTGTTGACGTTTCGCAGACCAATTCTTGCCCAGCAAGTTTCAAAGGTCTCTCTTACTTTGCGTTTGAAGTAGAAGGTCAAGCAGAACCAGAAAATAAATTCTAAAGTCCAGTTTTTATGCATTAATAATAGTATTAAAATCGTAGGTATTGTTAACTGAAGCTATAGATCTTTGGTTCGCGATAAAGTATCCGCGACTACATTATCTTTGCCATGCACATGTTGAATATCAGTGGAAAATTAACTGATAAAATTCAAATGGCGGGATTGCCTTGAAATCCTTTCAGTCCTGGAAAGGATGGCTCTAGTAAAAGGTTTGTAATCAGTGAAAACGTGAACTCATGACCCTCAACAAAATATCTAAAGTGTTGAATAGCTTGATAAATAGCCAACAATTTCCTATCGAATGCCGAATATTTCTTTTGAGCATCCGAAAGTTTCTTAGAAACGAAAGTTAATGGCTCCCAGCGTTCATTATTAAACTGTTGTATAATACCGTAGCTGTAGCTGTATTCAAAGCATCTGTGGTGATATTAAGAGTACAATTGTCCATCGGATAATGTGAAAGCGTAATTACGCCAACATACTATGTTTAATTGATGTGAATGCTAAATCACATTCGTCCGACCAACAAAAATTTGCTGAGGTCTTCGGCTTACGAGATAATACAGACCGTACATTGGAGCAAGTGTATCAGCTTACTTAGGAATAAATCGGTGGTAATAATTAACCATACCGATGAATCGCTGTAAATGCTTAATGCTAGTTGGAACAGGGACATTTTTAATGGCATTTATTCGATCTTGAGATGGCAGAATATACCATTAGAATTAATTAGAGGAAATTTAATGAATATGAACCAAAAGTGCATTTGGCAATAAATTCGGACACCAAATTTAACCAGTTTCTGGAAAAGTTGCACCAGATGGTGCTTATGTTCTTCCTCAGATTTAGAAGCTATCAAAATATCATCGATATAAACGAATACGAAATCTAAATCTCTAGTGCCTTTGTTCATAAATCTTTGAAACGTTTGTGCGGCATTTCGGAGGGCGAAAGGCATTCGAGTAAATTCGAAATTCGATTATTCTTCTTTACCAGATGTAAAGGCAAAGAAGCTGGAAAATGTGAAGGTCTACAAATCCCTAATTTAACCATATGTGAAAATTTCGCGAATGTAGCCTTATGACGTACAGGGTCTGGTCTACGTAGTCTGGTTAAGTGAAGATGACCAACTGTATTAATATAATGGACCATACTGCTTAAACAAATCGCAATTGTCGATTGAAAAATGGATAGGTGTTGGAGTATCAACACATACTGAAGCGGCAATGATAGATAGCTGAGTTGCTGAATCCACCAGCCTTTTATGTTTTAAAGGAACCAATAGTCCAAATTTGACTAAAATCAGCAAATCTAAATGCATGAGTGAAATTTCGTTTAAGTCCAAGGTCCACATTCAAAAGTTTGGGATGAAAAGAGTTTGGGTAAGAATGTTTAAACCATTGGCTGCTGATAAAATTAAATCCGATCTTTTGTTAGAGCAAAATGATCGAGCGTAAAATTTATGAGGAATGACCGAAAGGTCAGCCCCAGTTGCTATTAAAAATATGAATTGATTTATCGAGTCCTTTTAAAAAAGGTGACTCGACATCAGGGTTGAAATGGGAGAAATTATCTTCACCCTCTGCCCGATTGCTAAGACGAGAAAGTCGGCTAGTTGATGCAATCTGGCGGTTAACAGAAAGTGACTCAAAAATTTTGTCTGCTGTGTTTGCTAAATGCGCTAACTCAGCATTCTGTGGCTGAGCGACGATGGATATTCTGATTATCTCGATATCCGAATAGAGAGGTACTCTATCACTCTAAAAAAAAAAAAAATGACAATCTTGGGGGACCCCAAAAGTAACGTTAATTAGCCTTGATGCGTGCGGTTACCAATTTTTACGATCTAAATAAGGTTTAACCCACATAGTATGTAAATTATTACAATCTAGAGAAGAATTTTTGCCCAAAAGTAACTGTAGTTTATCAAACCTTGCCCTAATCTTGCGATTTTTCAAATTAATTAGCCGAATATTAGCCACGGTTCGGTCCTAACGCGCAAATTATTAAATTTGGTACTTCATTTCTCGACTTTCAAGTTTAACACTCGATAGAATTCATTTAAAGTTTCGTCAAAATTGTCACAACATTCACGAGGATGTCAGTCATATTTCTTAAGAAAATCGTTAAGAGATACAACATGAACCTAATTTAAAACAAGATCAGAAACCTCGAGAGGAATAAATTTATTTAAAGGTGTATGGCAAATGCTTGATGCTCCTGCTAAAACCTCACATGTAGAAATGGCAACGTCTTGATCCAATAGTACAAATGCAAGATCTAGAAGATTGTTTTGTTTGTTTATTCCTATGCAATCTGTTTTGGGGCCGAAGCTCTCCCAACTCTTTCGTAGTTAACTTAACGTCCTACTTTACGCCATTACTAGCCAAATCAAGGACGCGCGAATACAAGTTCGTGATTTTCAAGTATCTGCACATTGCATTGCTCCAGCCAGCCTGTACTGGTATGGACGGTGGTTCGGCCCATGGATTCTGCACTCCAACGGAGGGTCATAGTTGTATTCATCGTCATCACCGATCGAAATCAGGTGATGAAAAATCCCTTTTGCAAAAATCACTGCTTTAACCACTGCGCCAATTGCTCGGTGATCTAGAAGATTATCGCAGCTATTCGCTGGCGGTTCGTTTATCGTAAGTGCGATGAAGCCGCTTTTATGGTTGCATTCGTTCGTTCGTTCATTCGTTCTGTATTTTTTTTTCAACCAATCACATTCATTTAAAATGACATTATTTGCGTTTTGTAGTTTTTTGATTGGTGGAAAAAAAATACGGAATGAATGAACGAGTGGTGGCATTATAGAGCTTGCATAACTCCAACTACTTCAGATGATACTTTAATGGAATGCACAACTCTGCTTTTGGCACACACACTATGTTGGTTTGGATAATTTGACTTGGTTTCGACTCTATAGGCAACGGTGGAAGACACGAACTTAAACGCATCAGAAAATCCGTGTAGTTGAAATGTCTTTGCTTTGGTTGCTAGCCAGCAAGGAATCGATATTTGTTCTATTTCTTGTCTGAGTTCGTGCCATCTTTTTAAAATATTCAATCTCGATCGGTAACAATTCTTGACTATTGTTTAGTATTACCGCTAACAATATGCACAGTCCAAGGTCCATTTTCATAAATAAAACCCTGCGGCCCGTATCATCTCAATAATTTGTTGTTACAGCATATAGGCTTCACTTTTATTGGTGTAATTGCTAAAAAACGGTGGATTTGATCAAGTTCAATTGTTTAAATATTTTATTAAAATTCGATTTCTGGTGTTTTTGGTTTTAAAGTAAATATAAATAGGATTTTAATGCAAGTACATTGTGTAATTGCTAAAAAACGGTGGATTTGATCAAGTTCAATTGTACAATTATTTTATTAAAATTCGATTTCTGGTGTTTTTGGTTTTAAAGTAAATATAAACAGGATTTTAATGCAAGTACATTGTGTAATTGCTAAAAAACGGTGGATTTGATCAAGTTCAATTGTTTAAATATTTTATTAAAATTCGATTTCTGGTGTTTTTGGTTTTAAAGTAAATATAAATAGGATTTTAATGCAAGTACATTGTGTAATTGCTAAAAAACGGTGGATTTGATCAAGTTCAATTGTTTAAATATTTTATTAAAATTCGATTTCTGGTGGTTTTGGTTTTAAAGTAAATATAAATAGGATTTTAATGCAAGTACATTGTGTAATTGCTAAAAAACGGTGGATTTGATCAAGTTCAATTGTTTAAATATTTTATTAAAATTCGATTTCTGGTGTTTTTGGTTTTAAAGTAAATATAAACAGGATTTTAATGCAATTACATTGTGTAATTGCTAAAAAACGGTGGATTTGATCAAGTTCAATTGTTTAAATATTTTATTAAAATTCGATTTCTGGTGTTTTTGGTTTTAAAGTAAATATAAATAGGATTTTAATGCAAGTACATTGTGTAATTGCTAAAAAAACGGTGGATTTGATCAAGTTCAATTGTTTAAATATTTTATTAAAATTCGATTTCTGGTGGTTTTGGTTTTAAAGTAAATATAAATAGGATTTTAATGCAAGTACATTGTGTAATTGCTAAAAAAACGGTGGATTTGATCAAGTTCAATTGTTTAAATATTTTATTAAAATTCGATTTCTGGTGGTTTTGGTTTTAAAGTAAATATAAATAGGATTTTAATGCAAGTACATTGTGTAATTGCTAAAAAACGGTGGATTTGATCAAGTTCAATTGTTTAAATATTTTATTAAAATTCGATTTCTGGTTTTTTTGGTTTTAAAGTAAATATAAATAGGATTTTAATGCAAGTACATTGTGTAATTGCTAAAAAACGGTGGATTTGATCAAGTTCAATTGTTTAAATATTTTATTAAAATTCGATTTCTGGTGTTTTTGGTTTTAAAGTAAATATAAATAGGATTTTAATGCAAGTACATTGTGTAATTGCTAAAAAACGGTGGATTTGATCAAGTTCAATTGTTTAAATATTTTATTAAAATTCGATTTCTGGTGTTTTTGGTTTTAAAGTAAATATAAACAGGATTTTAATGCAAGTACATTGTGTAATTGCTAAAAAACGGTGGATTTGATCAAGTTCAATTGTTTAAATATTTTATTAAAATTCGATTTCTGGTGTTTTTGGTTTTAAAGTAAATATAAATAGGATTTTAATGCAAGTACATTGTGTAATTGCTAAAAAAACGGTGGATTTGATCAAGTTCAATTGTTTAAATATTTTATTAAAATTCGATTTCTGGTGGTTTTGGTTTTAAAGTAAATATAAATAGGATTTTAATGCAAGTACATTGTGTAATTGCTAAAAAACGGTGGATTTGATCAAGTTCAATTGTTTAAATATTTTATTAAAATTCGATTTCTAGTGTTTTTGGTTTTAAAGTAAATATAAACAGGATTTTAATGCAAGTACATTGTGTAATTGCTAAAAAACGGTGGATTTGATCAAGTTCAATTGTTTAAATATTTTATTAAAATTCGATTTCTGGTTTTTTTGGTTTTAAAGTAAATATAAATAGGATTTTAATGCAAGTACATTGTGTAATTGCTAAAAAACGGTGGATTTGATCAAGTTCAATTGTTTAAATATTTTATTAAAATTCGATTTCTGGTGTTTTTGGTCTTAAAGTAAATATAAATAGGATTTTAATGCAAGTACATTGTGTAATTGCTAAAAAACGGTGGATTTGATCAAGTTCAATTGTTTAAATATTTTATTAAAATTCGATTTCTGGTGGTTTTGGTTTTAAAGTAAATATAAATAGGATTTTAATGCAAGTACATTGTGTAATTGCTAAAAAACGGTGGATTTGATCAAGTTCAATTGTTTAAATATTTTATTAAAATTCGATTTCTGGTGTTTTTGGTTTTAAAGTAAATATAAATAGGATTTTAATGCAAGTACATTGTGTAATTGCTAAAAAACGGTGGATTTGATCAAGTTCAATTGTTTAAATATTTTATTAAAATTCGATTTCTGGTGGTTTTGGTTTTAAAGTAAATATAAATAGGATTTTAATGCAAGTACATTGTGTAATTGCTAAAAAACGGTGGATTTGATCAAGTTCAATTGTTTAAATATTTTATTAAAATTCGATTTCTGGTTTTTTTGGTTTTAAAGTAAATATAAATAGGATTTTAATGCAAGTACATTGTGTAATTGCTAAAAAACGGTGGATTTGATCAAGTTCAATTGTTTAAATATTTTATTAAAATTCGATTTCTGGTGTTTTTGGTTTTAAAGTAAATATAAATAGGATTTTAATGCAAGTACATTGTGTAATTGCTAAAAAACGGTGGATTTGATCAAGTTCAATTGTTTAAATATTTTATTAAAATTCGATTTCTGGTGGTTTTGGTTTTAAAGTAAATATAAATAGGATTTTAATGCAAGTACATTGTGTAATTGCTAAAAAACGGTGGATTTGATCAAGTTCAATTGTTTAAATATTTTATTAAAATTCGATTTCTGGTGTTTTTGGTTTTAAAGTAAATATGAACAGGATTTTAATGCAAGTACATTGTGTAATTGCTAAAAAACGGTGGATTTGATCAAGTTCAATTGTACAATTATTTTATTAAAATTCGATTTCTGGTTTTTTTGGTTTTAAAGTAAATATAAACAGGATTTTAATGCAAGTACATTGTGTAATTGCTAAAAAACGGTGGATTTGATCAAGTTCAATTGTACAATTATTTTATTAAAATTCGATTTCTGGTGTTTTTGGTTTTAAAGTAAATATGAACAGGATTTTAATGCAAGTACATTGTGTAATTGCTAAAAAACGGTGGATTTGATCAAGTTCAATTGTACAATTATTTTATTAAAATTCGATTTCTGGTTTTTTTGGTTTTAAAGTAAATATAAACAGGATTTTAATGCAAGTACATTGTGTAATTGCTAAAAAACGGTGGATTTGATCAAGTTCAATTGTTTAAATATTTTATTAAAATTCGATTTCTGGTGGTTTTGGTTTTAAAGTAAATATAAATAGGATTTTAATGCAAGTACATTGTGTAATTGCTAAAAAACGGTGGATTTGATCAAGTTCAATTGTTTAAATATTTTATTAAAATTCGATTTCTGGTGTTTTTGGTTTTAAAGTAAATATAAACAGGATTTTAATGCAAGTACATTGTGTAATTGCTAAAAAACGGTGGATTTGATCAAGTTCAATTGTTTAAATATTTTATTAAAATTCGATTTCTGGTGTTTTTGGTTTTAAAGTAAATATAAATAGGATTTTAATGCAAGTACATTGTGTAATTGCTAAAAAAACGGTGGATTTGATCAAGTTCAATTGTTTAAATATTTTATTAAAATTCGATTTCTGGTGGTTTTGGTTTTAAAGTAAATATAAATAGGATTTTAATGCAAGTACATTGTGTAATTGCTAAAAAACGGTGGATTTGATCAAGTTCAATTGTTTAAATATTTTATTAAAATTCGATTTCTGGTGTTTTTGGTTTTAAAGTAAATATAAATAGGATTTTAATGCAAGTACATTGTGTAATTGCTAAAAAACGGTGGATTTGATCAAGTTCAATTGTTTAATTATTTTATTAAAATTCGATTTCTAGTGTTTTTGGTTTTAAAGTAAATATAAACAGGATTTTAATGCAAGTACATTGTGTAATTGCTAAAAAACGGTGGATTTGATCAAGTTCAATTGTTTAAATATTTTATTAAAATTCGATTTCTGGTTTTTTTGGTTTTAAAGTAAATATAAATAGGATTTTAATGCAAGTACATTGTGTAATTGCTAAAAAACGGTGGATTTGATCAAGTTCAATTGTTTAATTATTTTATTAAAATTCGATTTCTAGTGTTTTTGGTTTTAAAGTAAATATAAATAGGATTTTAATGCAAGTACATTGTGTAATTGCTAAAAAAACGGTGGATTTGATCAAGTTCAATTGTTTAAATATTTTATTAAAATTCGATTTCTGGTGTTTTTGGTTTTAAAGTAAATATAAATAGGATTTTAATGCAAGTACATTGTGTAATTGCTAAAAAACGGTGGATTTGATCAAGTTCAATTGTTTAATTATTTTATTAAAATTCGATTTCTAGTGTTTTTGGTTTTAAAGTAAATATAAATAGGATTTTAATGCAAGTACATTGTGTAATTGCTAAAAAACGGTGGATTTGATCAAGTTCAATTGTTTAAATATTTTATTAAAATTCGATTTCTGGTGTTTTTGGTTTTAAAGTAAATATAAACAGGATTTTAATGCAAGTACATTGTGTAATTGCTAAAAAACGGTGGATTTGATCAAGTTCAATTGTTTAAATATTTTATTAAAATTCGATTTCTGGTGTTTTTGGTTTTAAAGTAAATATAAACAGGATTTTAATGCAAGTACATTGTGTAATTGCTAAAAAACGGTGGATTTGATCAAGTTCAATTGTTTAATTATTTTATTAAAATTCGATTTCTAGTGTTTTTGGTTTTAAAGTAAATATAAACAGGATTTTAATGCAAGTACATTGTGTAATTGCTAAAAAACGGTGGATTTGATCAAGTTCAATTGTTTAAATATTTTATTAAAATTCGATTTCTGGTGTTTTTGGTTTTAAAGTAAATATAAATAGGATTTTAATGCAAGTACATTGTGTAATTGCTAAAAAACGGTGGATTTGATCAAGTTCAATTGTTTAAATATTTTATTAAAATTCGATTTCTGGTGGTTTTGGTTTTAAAGTAAATATAAATAGGATTTTAATGCAAGTACATTGTGTAATTGCTAAAAAACGGTGGATTTGATCAAGTTCAATTGTTTAAATATTTTATTAAAATTCGATTTCTGGTGGTTTTGGTTTTAAAGTAAATATAAATAGGATTTTAATGCAAGTACATTGTGTAATTGCTAAAAAACGGTGGATTTGATCAAGTTCAATTGTTTAAATATTTTATTAAAATTCGATTTCTGGTTTTTTTGGTTTTAAAGTAAATATAAATAGGATTTTAATGCAAGTACATTGTGTAATTGCTAAAAAACGGTGGATTTGATCAAGTTCAATTGTTTAAATATTTTATTAAAATTCGATTTCTGGTGTTTTGGTTTTAAAGTAAATATAAACAGGATTTTAATGCAAGTACATTGTGTAATTGCTAAAAAACGGTGGATTTGATCAAGTTCAATTGTTTAAATATTTTATTAAAATTCGATTTCTGGTGTTTTTGGTTTTAAAGTAAATATAAATAGGATTTTAATGCAAGTACATTGTGTAATTGCTAAAAAACGGTGGATTTGATCAAGTTCAATTGTTTAAATATTTTATTAAAATTCGATTTCTGGTTTTTTGGTTTTAAAGTAATATAAATAGGATTTTAATGCAAGTACATTGTGTAATTGCTAAAAAACGGTGGATTTGATCAAGTTCAATTGTTTAAATATTTTATTAAAATTCGATTTCTGGTGTTTTTGGTTTTAAAGTAAATATAAACAGGATTTTAATGCAAGTACATTGTGTAATTGCTAAAAAACGGTGGATTTGATCAAGTTCAATTGTTTAAATATTTTATTAAAATTCGATTTCTGGTGTTTTTGGTTTTAAAGTAAATATAAATAGGATTTTAATGCAAGTACATTGTGTAATTGCTAAAAAACGGTGGATTTGATCAAGTTCAATTGTTTAAATATTTTATTAAAATTCGATTTCTGGTGTTTTTGGTTTTAAAGTAAATATAAATAGGATTTTAATGCAAGTACATTGTGTAATTGCTAAAAAACGGTGGATTTGATCAAGTTCAATTGTTTAAATATTTTATTAAAATTCGATTTCTGGTTTTTTTGGTTTTAAAGTAAATATAAATAGGATTTTAATGCAAGTACATTGTGTAATTGCTAAAAAACGGTGGATTTGATCAAGTTCAATTGTTTAAATATTTTATTAAAATTCGATTTCTGGTGTTTTTGGTTTTAAAGTAAATATAAATAGGATTTTAATGCAAGTACATTGTGTAATTGCTAAAAAACGGTGGATTTGATCAAGTTCAATTGTTTAAATATTTTATTAAAATTCGATTTCTGGTGTTTTTGGTTTTAAAGTAAATATAAATAGGATTTTAATGCAAGTACATTGTGTAATTGCTAAAAAACGGTGGATTTGATCAAGTTCAATTGTTTAAATATTTTATTAAAATTCGATTTCTGGTGTTTTTGGTTTTAAAGTAAATATAAACAGGATTTTAATGCAAGTACATTGTGTAATTGCTAAAAAACGGTGGATTTGATCAAGTTCAATTGTTTAAATATTTTATTAAAATTCGATTTCTGGTGTTTTTGGTTTTAAAGTAAATATAAATAGGATTTTAATGCAAGTACATTGTGTAATTGCTAAAAAAACGGTGGATTTGATCAAGTTCAATTGTTTAAATATTTTATTAAAATTCGATTTCTGGTGTTTTTGGTTTTAAAGTAAATATAAATAGGATTTTAATGCAAGTACATTGTGTAATTGCTAAAAAACGGTGGATTTGATCAAGTTCAATTGTTTAAATATTTTATTAAAATTCGATTTCTGGTTTTTTTGGTTTTAAAGTAAATATAAATAGGATTTTAATGCAAGTACATTGTGTAATTGCTAAAAAACGGTGGATTTGATCAAGTTCAATTGTTTAAATATTTTATTAAAATTCGATTTCTGGTGTTTTTGGTTTTAAAGTAAATATAAATAGGATTTTAATGCAAGTACATTGTGTAATTGCTAAAAAACGGTGGATTTGATCAAGTTCAATTGTTTAAATATTTTATTAAAATTCGATTTCTGGTGTTTTTGGTTTTAAAGTAAATATAAACAGGATTTTAATGCAAGTACATTGTGTAATTGCTAAAAAACGGTGGATTTGATCAAGTTCAATTGTTTAAATATTTTATTAAAATTCGATTTCTGGTGTTTTTGGTTTTAAAGTAAATATAAATAGGATTTTAATGCAAGTACATTGTGTAATTGCTAAAAAACGGTGGATTTGATCAAGTTCAATTGTTTAAATATTTTATTAAAATTCGATTTCTGGTGTTTTTGGTTTTAAAGTAAATATAAATAGGATTTTAATGCAAGTACATTGTGTAATTGCTAAAAAACGGTGGATTTGATCAAGTTCAATTGTTTAAATATTTTATTAAAATTCGATTTCTGGTGTTTTTGGTTTTAAAGTAAATATAAATAGGATTTTAATGCAAGTACATTGTGTAATTGCTAAAAAACGGTGGATTTGATCAAGTTCAATTGTTTAAATATTTTATTAAAATTCGATTTCTGGTTTTTTGGTTTTAAAGTAAATATAAATAGGATTTTAATGCAAGTACATTGTGTAATTGCTAAAAAACGGTGGATTTGATCAAGTTCAATTGTTTAAATATTTTATTAAAATTCGATTTCTGGTTTTTTGGTTTTAAAGTAAATATAAATAGGATTTTAATGCAAGTACATTGTGTAATTGCTAAAAAACGGTGGATTTGATCAAGTTCAATTGTTTAAATATTTTATTAAAATTCGATTTCTGGTGTTTTTGGTTTTAAAGTAAATATAAATAGGATTTTAATGCAAGTACATTGTGTAATTGCTAAAAAACGGTGGATTTGATCAAGTTCAATTGTTTAAATATTTTATTAAAATTCGATTTCTGGTGTTTTTGGTTTTAAAGTAAATATAAATAGGATTTTAATGCAAGTACATTGTGTAATTGCTAAAAAACGGTGGATTTGATCAAGTTCAATTGTTTAAATATTTTATTAAAATTCGATTTCTGGTGTTTTTAGGTTTTAAAGTAAATATAAACAGGATTTTAATGCAAGTACATTGTGTAATTGCTAAAAAACGGTGGATTTGATCAAGTTCAATTGTTTAAATATTTTATTAAAATTCGATTTCTGGTGTTTTTGGTTTTAAAGTAAATATAAATAGGATTTTAATGCAAGTACATTGTGTAATTGCTAAAAAACGGTGGATTTGATCAAGTTCAATTGTTTAAATATTTTATTAAAATTCGATTTCTGGTGTTTTTGGTTTTAAAGTAAATATAAATAGGATTTTAATGCAAGTACATTGTGTAATTGCTAAAAAACGGTGGATTTGATCAAGTTCAATTGTTTAAATATTTTATTAAAATTCGATTTCTGGTGTTTTTGGTTTTAAAGTAAATATAAATAGGATTTTAATGCAAGTACATTGTGTAATTGCTAAAAAACGGTGGATTTGATCAAGTTCAATTGTTTAAATATTTTATTAAAATTCGATTTCTGGTGTTTTTGGTTTTAAAGTAAATATAAACAGGATTTTAATGCAAGTACATTGTGTAATTGCTAAAAAACGGTGGATTTGATCAAGTTCAATTGTTTAAATATTTTATTAAAATTCGATTTCTGGTGTTTTTGGTTTTAAAGTAAATATAAATAGGATTTTAATGCAAGTACATTGTGTAATTGCTAAAAACGGTGGATTTGATCAAGTTCAATTGTTTAAATATTTTATTAAAATTCGATTTCTGGTGTTTTT
>CAUVYK010000553.1:0-39572 GCA_963556175.1 Tipula confusa
ACCTAACCTAACCTAACCTAACCTAACCTAACCTAACCTAACCTAACCTAACCCTAACCTAACCAACCTAACCTAACCTAACCTAACCTAACCTAACCTAACCTAACCTAACCTAACCTAACCTAACCTAACCTAACCTAACCTAACCTAACCTAACCTAACCTAACCTAACCTAACCTAACCTAACCTAACCTAACCTAACCTAACCTAACCTAACCTAACCTAACCTAACCTAACCTAACCTAACCTAACCTAACCTAACCTAACCTAACCTTTATTTTCTTTACGATATCACAAAGTGCTATCGTATAAGAATAAACGCTAACCATTGGGCTAGGGGAGGTTGTAGGCTCTTTTTTTCGAAAACGGTTTTCGGTTTTGTTGTTTAACGGTTTTTCGGTTTTTCAGTTATTTTGATTTTTAAAAGGTTAGGTATAGAGAACCAAGTACGTGGTTTTATGACTAGTACGTTTCCAGTTGACTACTATATAATTTATTTGTACATTTTAAAAAACAACCTTATTTGTTTTACTTGTGGTCTGCGTGCTGAGAACGTTTTCCCCAAAACAACTTATGTTTTCTGCATACATTCTAATAACATTTTCATGTACAAATGTTACTGGAATGTCCTTGTTGTTATATGTTTTGGAGGTGTTTTAATAGTTATAGGTCACATTCCTAGTATTTATAGAACAGTGGGTTGTTTATTCTATATAGGTTTTTCTTGAAGAACTGACTGACAGTTTTACGTCATTGCATTTATTGAACTAGTCTATGATGGTCAATTTAAATTTGATATTCATTTAATAGTGAAATGAATCCAAGATCTAAATCTTATAGGCTGATCTACCTGGTATTCTTTTAAATCTTTACAACGGAAGTGCAATCATAGTAAAGCTTCTCTTGTAGTTTTAAAATAGCTGTTTACGAGATTGCAAGATGTTCGTTATTTTATGTCCTTTAATTATTGTATATAGATTATCAAAAACAACCGGTACTTTTTTATTTAGATCAGGTTACGTTTGTTTGATTTTGAAAATTGTAATGTATGTTTTACCATTGAATTAGCTTCATTTAACAACACGGGATGGAAACAATTGTCTATTTAAGTTTTTAGATATATTTATCGTTATGTTATATCTGGTTGTATTATTTGTATTTTAGTTACATTTTAAAACGAATCTTTATTATAGGTTTGAATACCTACAAACTTATATTATTTTTAGCTTCTCAAAATATAGTTTTATTATAATAGAATCTGATATTTAATATTTATCTTAACCTTTAACAGTTTTTCTAAAACTTGTTTGTACGTATACAAAATAATATCTAATCTTACACATTAAATGAAAGTAGCACATGGATTCTAAACCGCGTGCCGAGAACTTTTTACGTAGTTTACACATAAAATCATAACATACACCTGTGTTTTCTAGTGAAAATAATTGTGTTGGGTAGAAAATGTCAAGAGGTCCTCTATAAATTCTGTAAGGTTCTTTTTAGATTCTATGAGATTCTCCAAAGATTGAAAACCGCCTGCTATATAGACAATGTTGTAATTATGGGTTCTAATCGGTTCTTTATAGATTTTGACCTGTTCTTTTTGAATTCTAATTATCGTTATAGATCTAATAAAGATGGTTATAGATCTAAAAAATATATTTATAAATTAAAAAATGTTGTTATAGATCTAAATAATGTTGTTATATATCAAAGAAATGTTGTTACAGACTAAAAATAGTTGTTATTATTAATTTTAATTAAGCGTGGGTTCTCGTTTGTACGTTACAATCTTTGTATTGTTCAGGGTTAAACCAATATGTTTTTTTTTATAATTTCAAGAGAGAATGTCTATATCAGTTTCAGTTTTTTATACAACAATGGATGTAACCTTGTTTATACAACAATGGATGTAACCAGATTTATTAGGACAGGAGAGATGGCGTACATTTTAAAGTTATTATTTTTTATAATTATATTTGTATTTAGTCACAACTACCAGTGGAATGATTATACAAATTAATAGATGCTAACCTTACAGATAACATTTTAGATGTCCTATCAGTGTACGTATTATTTTACGAGGTAAATATTATAGATGACACTATTCGTAATAATTATTTTCAAGGGTGCAGTTTTATAACATCTGTCCTTTCATGGTAATATTATAATAATTATGGCTGTTATTTTGAAAATTGGCTTTTTTGTTAGAACGAAATCTAAATATATAGATAATATTTAAATGGTTATCCAATCCTGAACCGTTATTCCTTAATGTTTTTTACAGTTTAAGGAGTGCGTATTTTAATGTCTAATATTACAGTACTTGAATGTCGGTCGATTTGCAGTTACATTCAGAAAAAAGGTTTTTGTGTTTGCAAAATACAAGTGTTTTTCAGGTTATAATAAATGTATATTTTTTATAGATTTTATGAATATGTTTTTATAGATTTTATAAATTTGTTTTCATTTCTATTGAATTCTATATATAATATATTCTATGCCCGGAATACTGACCTACATAAACTAAACGCAATGATGGTTTATTAATACACTAACAAAATAAGTATCTATTTCTTTTACAATTTAACTGTACATGTTTGGAAAAATGTAGGGAAACAAATTTTAAATAACCAAAAATATGTAAGGTGATAGGATGGGGTATTAATCTATGTAATCATCATTAAGCAAGCATACCTGTTTAATATTTTTCAATAATTAAAATTGTATAAAATGTTTTCTCTATAGATAAATTAAATGTTTATGAGTATTGTAAATTTGTTGTATCTAATATCAACGTATTTATCAACCATATTGAACAGTAATCGGTTTTAAATTAAAAGTAAATAACACCTTTTTTAAATCGTATGTATAAGTACAAATTAGTTTTTATACTAGAAAGATTCTTTTGTTGTCTTATACTTATGTAAAGACCTTGTTGGCTGTTAGATAGAGGTTCTGATAAAACGAATATTTTTGCAAAATCCCCTATTTTTACACTTAGATGTTTACATATTATTCTACTGTTTTTATTAACTTTTTTAATAGTTACCTTTTTTACTTTTTACATGATACATCATTTAGATATATAGGTGTTATTTTAGTTTTGTCAGACTTGTGGTGACCGTAGTCGATTTATTGAACTAACTAAAATTCACTATTTTTCTTAAATCGAGATCCGAACCCGAGGAAGGGTACTTTGAAAGACAATGGATTACCACTGAGCTATCAAAGCTAAAAATTGTATTTTTGAAAATATTTAAATACATGGCACTTCATAATATGAGTCTATACTTGGGTTCTATTCCCAATTTATTGACTAAGAAGTCATAACTACGAGGAGAAATAATTTCAACGCCTACAAATAATCTTTTGTTAACATCTACTATAGAAGGTGTACATATAAAATAGACGACAGTATTTTTTACTTAAGGTATACCTATTATTATTTCTCTATTTAATGTTTATAAGAATAAATTAAGTATTATAATTTTATGTTCAACTCTCCAGGTAAAATGATTGAATAAAAAATACACATACAAAGAATAACAGTATAAGATCGGAAGTCCGTCTATATATCAACGAAGTAAACAAAACCCCAACCTTCCTGAATATATTTTAAATCTTTAGGTTTTCAATTTTTATGTTTATCTTTCCGGTTAAACTGATTGTCGAACATCAATGTAAACATATCGTATATTAAAAACAGAATAAGATCGATCTTAAATACATTTACTAATGACTCAACACAATTTACCTGAATACATTTTAATGATTAATTTTTAAGTTTTCAATTTTTATGTTTAACTCTCCGGGTAAAATGATTTACTAAAAAATGAATATACACTTACACAAGCTTGCATAAACCACTTAGTATTTTAAATTCATATGTCACCGATGATAGTAACTACTTACAGTTTCTAGCTTTTAGAGGTGATTTGTTCTCATCTTAAGTTCAAAAAGATGGTTGATAGATAAACAAATGTATTGATTGTCTAACCTAAATATGTATTTTCTATCCTAACCTATAGCGAGATTTTTACCAAGATATTAAATGTTGGTTCTTAGATATTACGTTCAAAAAGATGTTATATTATAAGTCCTTAAAGTGTATATTTTACAATATATGCACATAAAATTGGGTTTTTAGGATTGTTAATTATATTTTTTAAGGTCAGGTATTTTCTAACCAGATATTTCTTAAAGCAGTACATTTTAAGGTTAGTGTGTTAAAGAATATATAAGTACCTACTCAAAAAAAGGTTTCCAAATAAATATTTTAGATGTTCTCAATTTCTCGTTTTTGACAAGTTCTATATCAACATTTATGTTTTTTTATAATGGTGTACAAAAATCGTGAGTTTAGGCAATATAGCTCCTTCATTATTTTGTAAGACTGAATTTAATGTTTTATGTGTACTGGTGAAAATCATAAATTTTATTTTTTGTATATTTTATTTTTTGTAGATTTTCAATTTTATGTTTACCTCTCCGGGTAAAAACTTTTGTCAAAAATAATCCCATAAAAAAAACATGTAAAAATATTGAAAATATCATCCTTATAGTAACCAAAAAAAGCTACTACATTCATTTATGTATGAATCTCTATAAAAACCGATGTTATCAGCTTACATTTTTAAAGGGTTTTTTTTTAAGTTTTGGTTGTAATATTTGTGGCCAATGCCTTACGTCAAAAACTATTGAAATTTTGGCAAAAAAAATAACATAAAAACCACATGTACAATTCTCGAAAATATCATCCTTATAAGATCCAAAATGAGTTATTACGTTCATTTTTTAATGAATCTCTATAAAAACCGATGTTATCAGCTTACATTTTTAAGGTGTTTTTTTTAATTTTTGGTTGTAATATTTGTGGCCAATGCCTTACTTCAAAAACTATTGAAATTTTAGCAAAAAAAAAAAAACAAAATAACATAAAGATATCATGCTTATAAGATCTAAAATGAGGTTTTACATTTGTATATATAAGAATCTAAGTGAAAACTGGACATAATTTTAAGGTTATTATTAAAATTTTTATTGTTAATTTTTATGTTAAATACGTCAAGACCTCTTGATATACAAACCACCTTCATAAAACACTCAGGATAGATTTTTTACATATATTTGTCTAAGAATATGACGATGTTACAATATTTTGGTCATGTCTTTTTGTTCACATAATAAAGATTAGAACTATCGAGTACATCAAAATTGATATAGGCATGTATTCATTTGGGGGTGTTCCCGTAATATTAAAAGTTGTCCAGAGGTTTACAGTTCTTACATAGAATTAATTGTTGTTTTTAGAGATGTACATTCAAATTCTTGTTATTTTATAAGCGCTCAAAAGGGTGGTCATGAAAGCATAAGGGGTATGTACATGATGTTTATTAAAGAGTTTATATTTGTCATTTTTTTATAAAGTTGTTATGTTTTTTTTAATCATATTTTGTTGTTGTTACTTACTGTCAGGAAGTTTATAGTCAAAAATATACTAAATCCAAATACATAGAAGAATGTTATTAAAGCTAAATACATAGTAGATATTCATTAAAGCCAATTATATACAGGAATGTTCGAGTGCTGATTTACGTAGTTACACTTTAAAGCTTTATATATACTAAAGCCAATAACGATGTTCGAGTGCAGGTTTATCGAATTATACAATAAACGGTATTTTTAAAGATAAATTGTACCTAACCAAAAAATAGTTTACAAATAAATCTTTTATTTATACATATTTTCTTCATTTTTAAAGGTTTTAAATTCTATATCATCATTTTTGTTTTTTTTGAAAGGGGTCTAAACGTACCACAATCGTGAGTTTAGAGCATTTAGCACATTTTGTATTTTTATGGTTTTTTGTTATTTTCCATTTTTGTATCGTGTCTATTATTCATCTGTTCTGGTATACAAGTTATTTTTATAATTTATGAGATTTCCTATTGCTTTTGATTTTTATATTATTTTTTTATAAATCATGTTTTTACAAAATATTAGGTTATTAAATTTCCTATCCTATACATCATATTATATTTGTAAAAGACAGACCCTAACCGGGCCGACCATATTATCTATTTAACAAAATTATTTATTTTTTTTAATTTGGAAAAAAAAGTTTTCTTACGCTTTAGTTGATCATAATAATATGTAGTGTAAAGCCAAAAAAGATTTTATAATAATATTTATAAAATAGTTGTTTTCCAGAAAATATGGATTTTATTACTATCTAACTTAAGTAAATTTTATATAAATTATATATAATGTTATATAAAACAATATGGTCAGGCATATATAAGGAGCATCCTCTGGGATGTTCCTTACCTCAGCATTTACCAACTAACTATATGTTACACCATTGAATGATCATGAATAGAGTATCCGATAAAAATAAATAAACCTACCCACGAAAATGAGAAGCGCGGTAAGTATTGTATACCTACAAATTTAACTAATTATATTTATTAAACCAAATGAAGCCAAACGAAGCCGACCTTCTTACATATATGAGTAAGAGGATCTAAGATACCAATACTAGAGAACAAACTAGTTCCATTTTGACTATATCGCTGATGTCATTCACGACTAACTGTATTTTTAAATTAGGATAAAACTTGAGAGAACTATGAATGTCTCAAAATAATTGCACAATAGAAAATCTTTTAAAGTTAAGAAATGAAACAAGAAGAATGGGCTATGCAATACATTGACCAATACCTGAAATTGCAAAACCTATATTGAAAATACAACAAAAGGATCTTATGTAAACCTGTAACTGACCTAGAAGCAATTTCAAAGATTTTCTAAATTGATATCTATTAACAAATTCCAGATTAATTAAAAATAATTAATTAAAAAATTGCCCAATGAAAAAGTCTAGATCTTAATAATCTAAAACGGAATACTGTTAATTCAATTAACCAAACCCGGAAAAAACTGGAAAACCCCGCTTATATAATATAAATTGTTTTAATACCCACATGAAAAAAGCATCGCGGGGCCATGACACTAAACTCAACACTCCAACCGATAGCCCATCTCGTAGTCACGACGAAGAGGATAATACACCTCAGAAGACTACACAGTGTGCATATGCACCTGCCACATGCGTGGATAACCAGACTACACACAAAAAGCTTACAAAAGTCATCATTAAAACACTTAAGAATGAAAGATCAATTACAACCATCTCACCTACACAAATTGAAAAGGAATCTCAAAATGCAGAGTACATCAAATATGGCCGATTCTTATCCTCGACCATTCCTCTATGCCCAAAATGTCTCACGGGAACTCTCAAAAAGAATGGGCATATGAGAGAAATAGCCCAATTCAAATGCTTACACTGCAATAAAAGTACTTCAGAGAAACGCTCTGAGAGCATAAAACGAACAATACTAGAACGATCAGAAGAGTTACACAAGCAATTAACTACAAAAATAAAAAATGATCCATTAATACCTATCGTAAGAAATACACCGTCCAAGCTAACTAACCAAAGTACCAAAAACTTGGTTTCTAAATGTACAATTAAACCGGAAACGTACGCATATAATCTTCTAAACAACCAAATGATTATAAAAAAGGAAAATCCAAGTAATGTAGACAAAGAAATTTTTTTAACCAACGATAAAAGTTCTAATCCAACGTATTCGACCAATGAAAAAAAATTAATTACTAACCGTAAAGAGCTAAATGAAAAACCAACCAAACAAAAAAGTTTTTCTATTAAATTGACCAATCAAAAACCCACTACCGATAACCCACAACTGAATACTTGGGGAACTGTACCAATAGATATAGTAAAGAAAGTGGAAAAGGTACACTATACGAATAAATTAAAACCTATATCCACACAAACAACGGAACAAATCTATTACGAGCACCAAGACAAAAAGATTAAAATAGAAACCGAGCCAAACCCCGAAATTAGCAGTATTAATGAAATATTCGCTACACTGAGCCAAATGATTGCAAAACTTGATATTAAAATCTGTTCTGTCCAAAAGTTACTAACACCAAAGATCTCTCCAGCAAAGGAAAAATTGAAAACTATTTATATCGAAAAACTAGAACAGAAGACCTTTATAGAAACCAAAAAACACCTATCTAAGATATTAGAAATTAAAAACAGAAAAATATTCACCCACATAGATTTCGTTAACCAAATAACGTGTATCTGGGTCCCGGCACGATGTGCAGGATGGATATCTCTAAGCTTAATTGCATCCGGATACACAGTCTTATCCCACAAAGAATTCATAAAAAAAGAAGCAAACTCACTGAAACTTACGTATTGTTTGGATAGATATATCAAAAGAAATAAATTTGACACAAATCTGAACAAACACTTAATAAACAGAATAAGAAAATCAAATATGTCAGCTAAAAACCGTAAGAAATTAATACAAGAGAAAGAAGAGATACCAAAAACATATTCAATAGGTTTTATCAATGTAGGTGGCTTCACCGATAGAAAAACCGAACTTTTATACATTAAAAATGAACCAAATGGATATTGATATAATCTGTCTGACTGAAACACAGAGAGAAACTATTCTTGTACCCCCAGGTACAACCTCATCAGTATTAAAAGCGGAGTCAAACGTGACCAGAACAAATGCCCTATCCACGGTCTGGCAATCCTTGGTAAACGAACACTTGAAATAACAAACATCGACCATACCCCGTTAGGAATCAAAATATCAACACCGCAACACGACATACTTTTTATTTATAGACCTCCAACTCCGACTGTCGATTTCGACCTTTTCGGACTAACCAGTCTCAACCTAAAGCGAAAGTGTATCTTAATAGGTGATCTGAATATTAATAGTAATCATCACCAAAATGCAAATCTTAAACAACGCATGAGAGACTACGAATTAGATTTTAAAATAATTACCGGCTCAACCTTTTTCTCAAGAGGGGCAAATACCAATCCTGACAGGATATTCACAAACGACTTAGAAATATCTTCATAAATATTGAAACTTCCAATTTTTGACCACGCTTTCATAATATTAAACAAAAAAATGAAAGTGAAACACTTCTACAATTCCATTTACAACCTGGATAGGTATAAAGAAAAACAGAATGAAATAAATAATCATTTTGAGAACATTGCAGCAACAATGTTGGTAAAATGCAAAGTGTCGTATAATGATTTTGAAGTCGAATTTATAAACAACCTAACCTGTATTAAAAACTCTGACAAAATTAAAAGAAAGGAAATAAGAACTGTCGAACTAGACAACTTAAAAAAGCAAGAACATGAAGAACACGAAAATCAACAGGAAGAATATCTAGCCATTCTAAAAGACTTTAAAAATGTTAAATCCATAAAGATTGAGTGGAATCATTTCGACTCAAAGAGGAAACAAGAAAACAAGGTTCTATTTCAAGGAAAGTCTGCAAGAAAAACTATGACAGAAAAGGAATCCCGTTATTTATTAGATGAGTTTGTTCCTGAAAAAAAATACTCTTCAGTTACTATTGACTTTACGAAATTAAGAGCAATACCAGAAATTACTTTATTCGAAATCGAACATTCAATAAATCTCCTAAAGAACAACAAAGCTACTGGATTCCAAGGAATCAAAAACGAATTCATAAAGATTATTAAGACTAACGGAAAGGAACTTATCAGAAGAGCTTTTAATAATCTTCTTTATACGGGAAACGTCCCAGAACATTGGAACAGAATAAAAATAATACCGATACCGAAACCGGATGGGACTTTCAGACCAATCTCATTGATAGAAAACTTACGTCTGTTTTACGAGAAAATTCTACATAAAAGATTAAGTGACTGTACCAATATAAGTAGCCGGCAAATAGCTTTCAAAACAAGAAATGCCTCTCACGACCACATAATATCTATAAATAATGAAATTAACGTAAAGAAAAATAATAAAGTCGCATTCTTAGATATTCAGAAAGCATATAACTCAGTCGACCGAATATTACTTTATAAAATACTAGAGGAAAAAGGAATCCCTCTACACTATATTGAAGCTGTAAAAATCTTAATTGGATTTAACTATCTAGAAATTGAGAACGAAACAGGTGTTTCGAAGAAAAAACTTTCAATTGGGCTACCTCAGGGATCAATACTAAGCCCATTACTATTTAATGTCTATATTGATGCTGCGGCCTACAATAAGGAAGGCTATGAAAATGAAAATATATTTCTCTTTGCTGACGATGTCGCAATACTTACAAAAACTGAGGAAGAATTACAAAGTGAAGTGGACTATTTTAATAATATTTGCAAAAGTCTAAATCTGACAATAAACATTAAAAAATCATATACGATAGGATGCAAAACAACAATTATTATTGACAATGAAGAAATAAAAAACAGTTTTGAATTTAAATACCTTGGTGTATACATTGGCAGTAAAGGAATACTAATTACGAGAAATCTCTCGGAAATCAGGTCCTCGGTAAATAACAGAACAGCGATCGTACGCAAAATAGTCCAAAGAATCGAACCTTCAAACAGAAAACCTTAGATTTATGTAAAAATGTTGTGTTTCTAAACGTTCATACGACCTATTATTGACTACAAAGCGAAGATACTAACAAGCAACAAAGATAATTTGACACGTCTCGAACAGATTGAAAATAAATCGATTAGACTTATCTTCAATCTTCACAAATTCATAAACATACAGAAAGTAAGGACCCTACTGGGAATTGAATCATATATCGACAGAGCAGAGTGGATAACCCACGTTCTTGGGGAAAGAATACAAGAAAACATGGAAACTGTGGTCAACAAAACATTTAAAAATAGCGAAGGTGACTTCTCAATAAAGAAAATTATAAAAATTAATAATAAATTGAAGAATAAGAAAAGAGAGACGGAAAAACAAAATAAACTAAATGAAAATAAGTTGAAATACCTAATTAAAGAAAATACTTTCCATAGAATAAGTAACTTTTTAAAAACTGAGTATGAGCAATGTGTGTGGACCGAAATTACAACCTTAAATGATGCTGCGAGAGCGAAGGCTGTAAAAGAGTTCGAAAAAACAAAAGAATAAGAAACAAGTGGGAGTTAGTCCCTTTACAAGGAAACTTGTATTAAATAAAAATTATTATTATTATTATTATAACCTGGATGGAGATTGAAGCCCTAAATATGCAGGCGTTGGAAAGAGCAAGAAAAGAATATAGCAGTAAAAAAGAAGAAATAGTAGGAGAAAATCCTTTAGGGGAAACCCTTTAAATAAATTATCTTATCTAACCTAACCTAACCCGAGTTAGGCTAATCAGACATTAAACATAACCCTTCCAATCTTAATTTTAACTTTAATACAATTTAATTTAATTTAAATTAAAATATATTTCTACCCCCAAAAAAAGATGCTCACAAACTTTCCAAACAATGTGAACAACCTAATGAAAGAAACCCCCGATGCTTCAATATTGGGATACTGCCAGCAGTTCCTAGCCTTGGGGAGTGAAAAACTCTATCCAAAAGTCCCCTCCAATAGATATATCAAACTGGAGGAAGTTAAAACCCGCTGGAGGTATAAACAACCAGCCATGGTGAAAGCCCGGGATAGTCTACGGACCATAAGCCGGAGTACGGAGTCCTACCACTATCCTGAGAGTGTTAAGATCCTGTCACCAATGACAGCGTACACGGAGAGTGGGTTATCAGGGAGCACTCGCCAAAACTACAGAGAAAAACTCGCTGAGTTGTATAATCTCTCTGAGACTCTTCACAGAGAAGGTACTACCGTGAAACTGGTAGAAATCGAGTTTATACTCGAAAACCTCAACTCAGCGGTTCTGATCTGTTGTTTTAATGCTCTGATCGATAACCAAGCTGCTTTGGATAGGGAACTCGCGGAGTATAGTCTCTTGATAATCGAGGAACTTAACAAAGCGCTGAGCCGTGAAAGACTGGGGATAATGGAAGCCGCGTTGAAGCAGCTAGAACCATTTCAAAAGATAACCACGAAAAAACGAGTGGGAAGGAAGAAGGAGAAATCGAACCCAAAATTAAAAAGGGTAGTAGGGTTAATAGGAGACCCTATAATAAAGGGAAATTAAATAAAAAATCTAGTCGGTCTTGTTTTCGATTTACTTTATCTAATATTAACCTAATTAATAATATCTCGGGCGTGAAAACCCCTGTAAAAATATTAAAAACCTTAAACCTAGGGCTGAACTTCGTAGTTAGGAAACCTAACATAGAAGCGTCGAAAGAAAAGTTAAAACTTATTTACACTGATCTAACGAGTATGCTCAAAAATAAGGATCTGACAATCCTTGATCAATGGTATAAATATTATAACCTCAAAAAGGAAAGATTTGTATTGAGAAATAATAATACAGGCCCTAAAATAGCTGAAATGCATAAATTTATCAGAGAAAATAACCTAATAGTTAAACTCGCAGATAAAAACATGGGCCTTACACTTATGTCACGAAACTGGTATGACAACCAGGTCAAAATCCATATCAGTGACAGTGAATATTACAGGAAAACGGTATGTGACTTTCCTAAAATTTGGTCTGAATTGAAAATTCTAACCAAAAATATGGAAAGACCACCATTCAAGGTAGAAACCGATAAAAGTTTTGACTTACCTAGATCCTACATAATGCCTAAACTACACAAAACACCGGTGAAAACCCGACCAATAGTACCCAATTATAATTGGGTTACTACTGAAGTAGCTATATGGCTACACTCGAAACTATGGAAACTAGTTAAAGAATGTGAATGGATAGTGGAAGGATCACTTGAAATAGTGCACCTATTAGACAATACAACGTTTAATAAAACACCACTAATATATAGCATAGATGTAAATTCTATTTACACTAACATAGATATTGCCGATGGAGTACGTACCATAATACAACTCCTATCCACAAATGGATATTCAATGAACCAAGCGGTTTGGTACGGCAAACTTCTACTATGGGTTCTTCAGAACAATTACTTTTGTTACAGAGATGTGACTTACAAACAGGTAAGAGGTACAGCGATGGGGAGTAACGTCGCCCTGCCTTCGCCAATCTATTCATGATGAAACATGAATATAATATGTTCAAAGTATTGAACAAACCAATAATTTATAAGAGATACCTAGACGATATCCTTCTGGTCTGTTACTCTGAAGAAGAATTTCAAGCGATATTCACACATATGCAAAACATGTCGACATCGCTGAAATTCACATATGTAAAATGCACTAAAAATCTTAATTTTTCAGATCTAAACCTAAATTTAGATAGGTTTAATAGATCTGGGCATATATCATATAATCTCTATCAAAAACCTGATAGCAGACACTTATATTTACACCCCGATAACCAGTTAAAAGCTGCTATCAAATTTGGATGGATCACGGGGGAGAATATTCGTATCCTAAGGGATAACAGTTGTAAAAAACAGTTCAACCGCTCAATGAAGAAATTCAGAGAGGACCTTTTACAACGCGGATATAAGGATGAAATAATTACCTCTTATATTAAATATAATTTCTCGGAACGACACCTGGTTTATGACATTGACTCGGATAAACCAAAGACGGAATCCAAATTCATAGTATCAGAAAGCGACAGCCTCTCAATACTCATGAATAAGTTCGTGAGAAAAGTATCCGAATCTTATGATATGGATATAGTGTACGTTGAAAAAAACTATCACAAACTCATAGATGAACTGAACCACGTCGCAGTGAAAATATTAGAGGATGACTGTTGGTGATTCAACTGTACTCTAATATGATTACATAGCTGTGCTATCGTGTAGAAGGAATTAGAAACCCCTATGCTAACACTCTAGAAGGCCGGACCTGATCAGTAGCCCCACAAAGGAGAACCAAGTTAGCGGTAATTCGATTAAAAAACTGGCATTACATCCATAATGCCTAAGAGTATGAATGGTGAAACAAACATACTAGAACTAAGTACAACCTGGCCTAAAGCCTACAGTTGTCAACCAGGAATAAGATGAAATATTCCTAAAACAGCAACAAATTCCAAGTTGGTCACTAGACTATACCAACTTGGAACTTAATGTTCTGTTGGTATAGAATTCACGTAACGGACTGTGCACTGATTCACAGGATCGGTGAATTAATACTAGTGTCCTTGGTTCCTAACCAAATTACAAAAAAAAAAATTTAAAGTTGGATCCCCGAATAGGAATATCGCAAGATATAGGAGATCTAACTCCTCTAGGACTTCGGACTGATGAGCACTGCCGAAACAAGGAAGTGACGAGCCTTGTTTCCTATAAGTCTTTCAGATGGAGGAAACACAGGTAATTATACCTTTAATATTAGCATATCCTAACAATATCCTAACCTAACCTAAGCTGTTCTCACTTTATACTATTACCGATGGTAATTGTGGAGTTCTTAAATGAATTAGAACTGTAGAGAATAGCTGTAAAATAAATAGGAATGCAAAATAATTAAAACTTTAGATGTAAAATCAGAAGAATGGTTTATATTGATCATGTAATAAATTGTTGCAGAAGCAATTCTAACAAAGAAAGAGCGATTGTAAGAACTATAAATCTTCTTATCTTATAAAAAAATCTTTATTAATTAAAAATAACGACTTATAGATTATAATCTCTGAAAAAATGGTTTTAATCAAGATCTTTAATGATCTAGAACGGAATACCGTATGATCTGTTTACGGAAAAACAAAACTATATAAAGAAAATTGTTTAAATCCCCACATGAAAGCATCGCGTGGCACCGACAATAAAGATCGCTGTCCAGAAAAGATGCAACCTCGTAGTCCGAACGCCAAGGAAGACAAAAAGAAACTACTTGAAGAGACTATACAGAGTGCTAAAACACTGAACATATTGTGGTAACCCAGAAAGAAAATATTACAACACTCTGTAATGCAAAACAAAAGCCTATAACTGAACCAAGATTGCCATTTGTAAACAACAATTATTTTTCTTTACTAGACGCTGAATACGCCGAATTACAACAACCTATAAAATACTCATTTTCTTTATGTTTGAAGTGTAAAACGGGCAGACTTAGGAAGAATGGCTACATGAGAGAAATACAACAGTACAAATGCTTGTCCTGTAAGAAAAATACCTCCAAACTTATGTTATCCAAACTAGAAGAACAAATCAAACAAAGAATAACAGAGATAGAATCTAAAATTAATCAAACCATTTCTACCACAAACTTACAAACATCATATCGTCCTACTTCTTACAATATATGTGATAGCCCCACACTGAGCTCTTCTTCTGAATCCGATCACGTTATTGTGAACGAAGATACCAACCTCGGTAAAAGTTCCAAACTTGATTCGCTTAAACAACCATCAGTACCAAGCCCAGAAAATGAAAAAAGAAAGGAGTCTCAAAATCAAAAAATAACAGACAAAGGACGGATTAATAATCTAATATCGTATCTAAAACCAAACCAATCAGCAATAGATAATTTTGAAAATTCTAACCAGATAAATGAAAATGTCTTATTGCCTACCATAAAACATCCCACTCGTAATAATACACGTCTATAGGACCCGAGAAACTTTAATGAACGAACTGTCAAAAAATCAAAGAAAATTAAAATACCATTTCCTTCAAGTAATATATCAGAAAATGAACATAAAGAACAGCTCAGCAAATTAGAATTTTCTATTTCCTTAATGGACAAAAAAATTACAACTATTCAAAATTTACTTACACCACAAACTTCTATAATACATGAAAAAACTAAAAACAATCTACATTCGCGATTTAAACGAAACAACATTTATTGGTGCCAGAAAAACACTTGCCAGAGTATTAAAAATTAAAAATAGAAGAACTATTTACCACGTAGAATTTATAAATGATATAACCTGTGTGTGGGTTCCTGCTAGATGTGCTGGGTGGATTACCCTCAGTCTTACCGCTGTCGGGTTTACCATTTTAAGCCATAAAGAATTTATTAGAATAGAAAATAACACCGCTAACCTATCTTACAACCTAGATAGGTATATTAAAAGAAATAAATACAACATGAACTTAAACAAATGCTTATCAAAACGAATAAATAAACCGTCTTCGCGAAATTTTAAAAAACCAATTGAAAAAAAAATTGAAGAATTAGCAGACCACTCTTTGGGTTTTATTAATGTAGGTGGCTTCACTGATAGAAAGATTGAATTATTATATGACAGACTAAATAAGCTTGACATCGATATAGTTGGTATCGCCGAAACTCAAAAGGAAAGTATTCTAATACCTCCTGGGTATAACTTAATAAGTATAAAAAAAGGAACAAAGAAAAGCGACAATAAATGTCTAATGCACGGCCTTGCTATAATTGCAAAAAGAAATATTAACATCTACGATATTAAACAAAGTGAATATGGAATAAAAATATCTACCCCGTGTCAAGAAATCATATTTCTATACAGACCACCTAATGATTATATAAACTTTGGCTTTTTTGGTCTAGAGAATCTTAACACAAAGAAAACGTGCATAATACTTAAAGACTTCAACATTAATAGTAAGCATTACCAAAATCACAATCTTATTAATTACCTAAGACAATACGATTTAGATACCGAGATTTTGTGTGGACCTACCTTCCATGCAAGAGGTGCTACAACTAACCCTGATAGAATCTTTTGTAACAATATCGAAATATCCGCGATAACATATAAATTACCGTTATTTGATCATGTATTAATATTACTGAATAAGAAATTGAAAGTAAAAGATTCCTATATTTCAATGTATAATCTAGATAAATATCATGAAAGATCAAACAATCTAAATACAAGATTTGAAAACACTTCTAAAGACAAATTAAAAAAATTGAAAATAAGCTTCTATGAATTTGAAACGGCATTCACTGATAATCTCAACTCTATTAAAATAACCAACAAACCACTAAGGAGAGAATTTAGAACTACTGAACTAGACCAACTAAGAATGGTTATAACCACAGAAAAAGTTAATCAAGAAAGTGAATACTTATTGTTGTTAAAAAAACTGAAAGACTTTAAATCCAAAAGAATCGAATGGAACCACTTTAAAAATCAGCGTTTAAAAGAAAATATAATACTCATCAAAGGCAAGAAATCAAAAATAAACATGACTAAAGCTCAATCGCTCTCTTTACTGAACGAATTCGTACCCAATACAATACATGAGGGAATTAATATCGACACAACCAAACTCTTCACATTGACAGAAATAACCTTAGAAGAAGTGGACGATGCAATATACGCTCTAAAGAATAACAAATCAACTGGATTTCAGGGTCTAAGAAATGAATTTTTTAAAGGATTAAAAGATTATGGAAAGGAATTCTTAAGACGTGCTTTTAACAGTATACATTTGTCTGGCATAATACCCGAAAATTGGAATAGAATTAAATTAGTTCCCATCCCCAAACCTGACGGAACGTATAGACCAATATCATTAATAGAAAACTTCAGATTAGTGTACGAAAAAATTATTCTTAAGCGAATAACTGATTTTATAAAAATAAGTACGAGACAAATAGCGTTTAAGACCAAGAACGCCACCCAAGATCATATTATCTCGCTTAACAAGGCCATTAAATCTAATGCTAACTGTAAAATTGCGTTCTTGGATATTACTAAAGCATATAATAATGTGAACAGATCCAAACTATATCAAATTGTAGAACATAATGGCATGACTAAACCCTATATCGCACTTATAAAACTCTTAATAGAAAACAATTATCTAGAGCTAGAAAATGAGGAAGGAACAAGTAAAAAGAAGCTGTCTGTGGGTTTACCACAAGGTTCAATAATAAGCCCTATACTTTTCAACATATACGTAGATGGTTTGGCTTTCAACGAAGACGGAACAGAAAATGCAAAGATCTATCTGTTTGCAGATGATATAGCCATAATTACAAATACAGAAAAAGAACTCTCAGAAGAAATAGCAAAAGTCTACAAATACTGCAAAAGTCTTAATCTATCCATAAATGCAGCAAAATCATTTACAAATGGGTGCAAAGAACAAATATTCCTAAACAATATTATTATCACAGACACGTTTGAATTCAAATATCTGGGTATATTTATGGGAAGAAAAGGTATTCTAACAACTCACAATCTTTCAGACTTGAGGAGTAAAACTAATAACAGAACGGCAATTGTAAAAAAAATGATAACCAAAATAAACCCTACAAGAAAAAAACCTAAGTTATATGTACGTCTCTTACTTTTCTACACTTTTATAAGACCATTGGTGGACTACAGAGCAACTATCCTAATAAGCAACGATGATACATTAAAGAGGCTTGAAAGAATAGAAAATAATTGTATCAGGCAGATTTTTCAGCTACATAAGTTTATCAATATGCATAAAGTAAAAGCATTGTTAAATATTGAAAACTACAAGGACAGGGCCGAATGGCTAACGAAAGGTCTCGGAGACAGAGTAATTGAAAATGATGGTACGGTGATAAATAAAGATTTTAAAGCTAAGAAGAACGACCAACTAATAATTAAGATTCTAAAACTTAACGAGAAATATAAAGGAAAGAATAAAAACAAAGAGGTAACTAGGAAGAAATTGGAAAATAGTATTAAGTATTTAAAAAAGGAGAACATTATAAAAAAGATAAGCAATTTCCTCGAAAAAGAAAAAGAGAAAAATGTTTGGATGGAAATACAGAATTTGGATGCGAAGGCTAGAATAAAAGCAAAAACAGAGTACGAAGAATGTGAAAAAGTGGGAGTTAGTCCCTTTGCGGAAACGCAATAAATAAAAAATCTTAATCTCTTAATCTAACCAGAGTCAAGAAGTAAGAACCATACTTATAAGCAAACCGTAACACTTAGAATCCAGAAAAGCTACTGTATACTAATTAAACAAAAAATTCCTCTCTCAACATTTACACACTCAGGTATAAGTATACAATTGGGGGCCAATTTTTAATATTAAATAAAATTAATATTTTATTAAAAAATTAAATATATTAAATAAAAAAAATAAAAAAATATATGTTATTATCGGAATTATACGCATTACGTTCAAATTCACTTAATGTGATTACCTACTTTTCCAATCATAAGTTAATTGCTCTCGCCCAATTTGCCATGTATGTTTTCGTCCAATGATATTAAAAAAACATGCTGATTCCATTAACGAATATATGTATTTATGTCGGGTTCGAAAGGTAACTGAATCACATAAAATCAAAAAATCAGCTACTGCGGGAAGTTTTTTTGAAAATTCCAACTTGTCCTAAAACAACATCTAGAACTACTTTTTTTTTGGGGTGCCGAGAGTTCTATTAAACAAGTTAAGAATTTTACTGGCATTTCTAGAAAAGTTATTATTCAATGGTTTCAATACTATAGAGACATTTGTTCGTGGAAGCTTGTTACCGAACCTTTATTTTTTGGTGGCGAAGGTAATTGTGTTCAAATTGATGAATCAAAATTCATGAATCTATTACATCATAGGGGTGAAGCTAGAGGTAATACTGTTAGAGGTTGGGTTTTCGGAATTTATGATATGGTTTCTAAGAACGTCCATTTAGAGTTGGTCGAAAACAGGAGACAGGAAACAATTTTTCCGATTATTGCACGCATTGTTTTACCTTGTACAAAAATCTGGAGTGATGAATTCTCAACATATACCGGTGGCCCAAACAGAAACATTCATTCCCCCACCCCGTTAAGTCTTTTGGGTCCATATATACATGAATATGTTAACCACACTGAACACTTTGTCGATCCTGTTACTGGTTGTAACACAAATGGCATTGAAGGATCGTGGTCTTTATGTAAAAGAAAATTTAAATACATGTTTGGTACAAGAGCTTCATTTATTTCCTCATATCTTGATGAGTTTATGTATAGGAGAAGATTTGTAAATGACGATAATGCCTTTAAAATGATAATATTACATATTAAGGAAAAATATGATTTTAGTGATTAATTATAATTTATTTTAATTAAACCATTTTTAATATTAAATAAAATTAATTTTTTTATTTTTTTTAATTTAATATATTTAATTTTTTAATAAAATATTAATTTTATTTAATATTAAAAATTGGCCCCCCAATTGTATACTTATACCCACACTCAGCAATTTGAAGCAATTACATTATTTAGTAAGAAGCTTTAAGTAATGTATACAATAGAGTAAGCTGTTCTCATTTTAAACTTTCACCGATGGTAATAGTGGAGTTTTTAAATGAATTGGAACCGTAGGATAATAGCTGTAAAATAAATATGAATGCAAAATAATTAAGTCTTTAAATGTAAAATCAGAAGAATGGTTTATTCAATTAATCGAACAATTAAGAAATTGTAAAACTTTGAAGTAACCATTCTAACAAAAAAATAGCGATTGTAAGAACTATAATCTTCTTATCTTATAAAAAAATTTTATTAATTAAAAATTACGAATTATAGACTATAATCTCTGTAAATTGACCAATGAAATTGTTTTAATCAAGATCTTTGATAATCTAGAACGGAATACGGTTAAATCTACATACAGAAAAAAATGGAAAAACAAAACTATATAAAGAAAATTGTTTAAATCCCCAGACAATGTCATCGCGAATTCAAGATAAAAAAGAAAATCATACCAGAAATGAATCGCGAGACAAGAAACCACGTAGTTCTAACGTTCAGGAGCCAACTTTACACACTCCCGAAACAACTACACAGAGTGCATACGCACATGTCAATAATCTGACAAGCCAGAATATACTCGCTCAATCCAGCAATAACAAGCTTAAATTTAAAGTAAGATTACCACCTGTCATGCCATTTCACACTCCTGCACAACAACCAGCGAAGTTAGAAGAAAAAGTAGAAAATAACGCTAACTCTGATGCACAAGAACATAAATGTCCTAAATGTAAAACAGGAAAACTCAAGAAGAATGGACTAATGAGAGATATACAGCAATTTAAATGCTTTTCATGCAACAGAAGTACATCTATAAAAAAAACTACTAAAACAGAAAAATGATGCAATACAAAATGTAGTTGATACCCGAGCTGATACAGCCAAAGAACTGGCCTGTTCCGTGAAACCAGGTGACACGAACAACAAAAATAACAGCAGAGAAACAATAACTACCAACGAAAAAACACCAAAATTTAATTCCTTATTTATCACTCGAAACAATCCTAACATCTTTTATAATGATACAACTTTTATGAAAAATGATATAAAAAATATTAAAAAGTACAATCATATAACCAAAGCTAAACAAAAAACAACAGAATCCATCACAGTAGATGGTACAAAAACCTTAACCTCCGCTTTAACTAATGATCCGAATATATGTAACCAAGATCCTGCTGATAAAGGAAGAAATAAATCAGAAGACTTGATAACAAAAAACTATATAAATGAACAAAATACACCTACTCGTGACAATACCATTACTTCAATTACAACCAACCTAACCTCAAATGAAGAGCACTTAAATGTAACAAATAATCTAGACATTGAACTCAATAGTAATGGGAAGAGAATTAAAACAAATAACCCATTTCCTGAGAAAGCAAACAGAAATTTTGCAACCGAAACCGATCCTAACCAAAAAATACTAGAAGCAATAGAAGCGCTCAATAACAAAGTTGATAGAATCCAAAAGATGTTGACATCCAACACTTCAATCAAGAATGAAAAATTAAAGACTCTATACATACGAAATCTAATAGGGAGGACTTTTACTGAAGTAAGAAGAACCTGGCAAATACCCTTGGTATTAGAAATAGAAGAACGTTCCACCACATCGAATTTATCGAAGATGTCACTCTGGTATGGGTCCCACTACGCTGGGCTGGGTGGATATCACTTAGCTTAATCGCTGTAGGATATACACTGTTGACCCATGAAGAATTCAACAAACTCGAAAACTGCTCCTTACAATTGTCATATAATCTTTCCAAATATATCAAAAGAAACAACAACGAAAGTTTGAACAAACACTTAAAGAAACATATTAATAAGAGAAAAAACCTGTCAATGAAACTTAAAAAAAACATGAAGAATCAGAAAAGGAAAAAAAGCTGTCTCTATATGATTCATCAACTTAGGTGGTTTCACCGATAGAAAAGTGTAATTGTTATACGAAAAATTAAATAGACTAGATATCGATATAATGGGAATAGCTGAAATACAGAAGGAGAATATCCTAATCCCACCAGGATATGACCTTATCAGTATAAAGAAAGGAATTCTACGAGAAGGTAATAAGTGCATGGTTCATGGACTAGCTATAATAGCCAAAAGAAAATTAGAAATTAGCGATATAATCCATACTGAAATCGGAATTAAAATCTCAACAAACTTATATGACATAATTCTTATTTACAGACCACCCAATACAAAAGTGGACTTTGAACTTCTTGGCCTGAAAAACCTGAATCTTAATAAAAAATGTATCTTATTAGGGGACCTTAATATCAATAATAAACATCTTCAAAACGAAAACCTTAAGAACATAATGAGAATGAACGAATTAGAAATAGAGATATTAAATGGGCCGACGTTCTTTGCAAGAGGAGCAAACACTAACCCTGGTAGAGCGTTTACCGATGATTCGACAGTAACATCTACTACGTATAAGCTACCATATTTTGATCATGCCTTGATCGTACTGAACCAAAATCTCAAAGTAAAACACCATTACAGCACACTATACAACCTGGATAAATATAAAGAGAAAGCCACAGAAATTTCTAATAGATTTGAAAACCTATCGAAAACATTTAACAAGAAATCAAAAATATCCTTCAAAGACTTTGAGACTGAATTTATAGGTAACCTATCCCATGTAAAAATCAATGAAAAAAAAGAGAGAAAACAAACCAACAGCACTGAACTATTAATCCTAAAAAAAAGATTTCAAAAAAAAGAAATTGAACAAGAAAATTAATACTTACTATTAGCAAAAACCCTGAAGGGAATAAAATCCCGACGAATAGATTGGGATCACTTAAAGAACAACAGACTAAAAGAAAATAAATTACACCTTAACAGTAAAATGTCTAAAACAATGCTAACCAAGGAAGAGGCATTAAAACTTCTAAATGAATCTGTTCCATCAACAAATAGCCCTCCGGTCTATATTGATATCACAACTCTCTTAAACATCCCAGAAATTGGATTAGAAGAAGTGATATCTGCCGTGGACTCACTTAAAAATAATAAATCAACAGGATTTATGGGACTAAAGAATGAGTTCATAAAAGGAATAAAAATACATGGACTCGAATTTCTAAGAAGAGCCTTTAACTTCGCTACAATCTCGGGAAACCTAACCTAAGAACTGGGACAGAATCAAATTAATCCCTATACCCAAACCGGATGGTTCACTTAGGCCAATATCTCTTATCGAAAACTTCCGCTTATTATACGAGAAAGTCATACTTAAAAGACTTAATGAACATATTAAAATTAGCACAAGGCAAATAGCTTTCAAAACAAGGAATGCTATACACGATCATATAATCTCGATTAACAATGCGATACAAACAAAGAATAAACATAAAATTACATTTTTGGACGTGTCTTAGGCGTTTAACAGCGTGAATAGAACACTATTATATGAAATTCTGCAGAACCATAATCTGCCCCTTCCATACATCGAACTTTTGAAATTAATGATGGAGAACAACTACCTTGAACTAGCTACTGAACAAGGAGTTGAAAAGAAAAAACTTCATCATGGACTACCACAAGGCTCGGTTATTAGCCCTGTGCTCTTTAACATTTATATCGACAGAATAGCATATAATTAAGATGGAACAGAAAACAAGAATATCTACCTATTTGCTGATGATATTGCAGTTCTGACTACAACAGAAGCAGAACTAACAGATGAAATAAGTAAATTAAACAAACACTGCAAAGACCTGCATTTAGATATAAATACGAAAAAATCCTTTACAGTAGGATGCAAGAATCAAATAGTATTGGGAAATGAACATATTACGAATACATACGAGTTTAAATACCTCGGAATATTTATAGGAGAGAAGGGAATCTTGATAACACGAAACTTGGGAGAACTTAGAAGTAAAATTGAATGCAGAACCGGAATGGTGAAAAGAATTATAAACAAAACTAACCCTACTGTAAAAAAACCA
Source organism: Tipula confusa (assembly GCA_963556175.1). Taxonomy (NCBI): domain Eukaryota; kingdom Metazoa; phylum Arthropoda; class Insecta; order Diptera; family Tipulidae; genus Tipula; species Tipula confusa. The sequence goes on from CAUVYK010000553.1 coordinate 24,135, forward strand.
GACTTTACGTTAAACTACTGTGCTTCTACGTTTTCATTAGACCACTAATTGACTACGGAGCACGAATTCTTATAAGTAATGACGATAATATCAAGAGAATTGAAAACAACGCCATTAGACAAATACTAGGGCTTCATAAATTAATTAATATGGAAAAGGTGAAAGCACTAACACTTATAGAGAAATACAAAGACAGAATCGAATGGCTAGTAAATGGTATGGAAATGAGAATATCCGAAAACGTGGAAAGTGTTGTTAATAAAAACCTACAAGAACCAAAGAAAGATCACCTGATAAAGAAAATAATTAAATTGGGCGACAAATACAAAAACCTAAACAGAAAAAAAGAACTGAAAAGAAATAAAATTGAATCAATAAAGAAATATTTAAACAATGAAAATATAAATACGAAACTTAGTTGCTTCTTAAATGCAGAAATTGTACAGGTTATTTGGAATGAAGTAAATTTACTCAATGAGCAAACTGTGTAGAGAGCAAAAGAAAAATACAAAGAAAAAGAAGACAAACCAGTAGGAGATGATATCCTTTAGGGACAACCCTTTAAATAAATAATATTTAATTTAATTTAACCTAACCTAACCGAAACTAATTAATACTATTTAATCTTGATTCCGTAAAAATATATAAAAACAAAAAAAATACATTTTAATGCTTAGTCATATTGAAAGATTTAAAGAGAGTCTCGAAATGTTGGAAAAAAGAGATGTGGTAAACGTAAAACCAAATTGTAGTGGAGGCGTAATGACGTTTCTATGTTTTTTTTTTCTCTTATTGTTGATGAATATAATATAAAAGAAGATAAAAGGTTGGAAAATTTGTTAGAAACAGTAAACACTAACCTTGTCTTAATCGAAAATGCTGTCTTAAGGGTATGTCACGGAAGAATTGATATGTCGTATATAATAAGTTTGAAGATGCGATCTGCAATTCAATTTTTGATTGAAATGTGTTCTGAAAATGAAATTAAACTTAAAGAAAATCTCGAAAAACAGACGGTGCCATTAGATAGTTATATTCATCATTTTTCCGATTTATTTAATAGGGGATTTAATAAGGAAGATGAAGGATGTTATGAGGTTTATATTGAAGGGGGGGATTTTTATCAAATTGTAGTGATACAGGATGATGTAAGAAACGTCCCCAAAACACACATATGGTGGCCAAAACAATGCAGGAAAAGTGATTAATTAAACTATATCTTGTAATTGTTTAATAATCATGGTTAGGTTAATATTTATAATAATAGTTTATTTAATCAATTTTACAGTTGAAAAGGAGCATTGTTCCACTAATAATTACTACGCACACCCTCTTCAGAACAACTCATATTTTTTTTATCCCCAGTTTTACTAGCCCTCGTTTCTTAGCATCCTTATTTAATATATATACTTCGTTCCATACTTCTTTTTCACAGTCCTTATTTAAGAACCTACTAATTTTCCAGTATTTATTGTTTATTTGTAAATACTTTTTGCAATTCGAGATTAATTCTTTAATTATTTCTTTTTTTTTTCTTTTAGTTTGATAATTTTGTTGATAAGAATTTCATTTTCATTTGATTTTATGCAGAGGTTTACCAAGGATTCATGATTGTTTTCGGCTCTTATTCCAATCCTGGTAGCAAGCCATTGACTCCTTTCGTTATAACTTTCTATTCGTATAAGTGCCTTGATTTTCTTCGTGTTAATAAAACGTGTAGTTTGAAAACAGTTCTTTATGCTCCATTTTCAATCCTTCCAGTTGTTTAATGTTATCGTTGTTATTAAGGTTAGATAAGATATGATAGTTTATTTGATGCGTTTCCGCAAAAGGACTAATTCCCGCTGTTTTCTTTTTATTTCTTAAATTCACTTCTTGATTTCCCCCGATTGATCATTTAAAATAATGCTAAGTGTAAATTTTTTAGGGGGTTGGGATAGACCACAAATATTTTTTTAAAAATTATTAATAAATTTTTATATCTTTATTTTTATCACATGTCTATTCTCCATTTTTTACTTTAAAAAGCATATGCTAAAAAATCTAGGAATAAAAGACTTTTGATTGAGAAAACAAAAGCAAAAGAAGAAGCGTTTATATATGCGAGTTCTCTTGGTACATTAAATGTAAATAAAAAATTTCGTTGTGTGGGTTGAATGGGGCAGGTGTCTTATCCACTCTTGAAGAATTATTGTGAAGATCTTTTTTTCTATAGATCCTTAATTTAAAACTTTTACTTTTATACCTTTTCTACTTAATATAAACCAATATAAGTCTATTCCCCTTATATTTAACTGGTTTGCACAAGTTCTCTCTCTTCAATAACTCCTTTTTACTTCATCAATGGTTATTGACCTCAACTCTTACTATTATCTATTGAAGATATATAGCCGCAAATTAAACATATATTAGGTGATGGGTCTATTAATCGCAATCATCAAAATGCGAAATCATCCACGTACATTCACCATATATTTGATTAAAAATAAAAAATAAATTAAAAAACAACCCATGAGTCAAGCGGAACACGAATTCTTTTTCACACTATCCAAACAAAACAAAAGAATAATCAACCACTTGGGACACCAATACAAATTATATGACCAGAAAACTGAAACTTCAAGCTGGAGGTGCACGAAAAAACTATGCACTTCCAGAGCACAACTCAATGAAAGTGTTATTAGCCTGTTCAACTCGCACACCCATGAAGCCCTTAGTAAAAATGAAATGATTGTTGTAATTGCGAATCAACAAATAAACACCTTAGCAAAATGTTATGGATTGAGAAACAATACCATAATCTCAGATGTTACAAAAGAACTTGACGGTGCAACATTAGCACTTTTACCGAAAATATCAACAATAAAAAGGATAATACGCAATATTCGTAAAACCAATGAACTTTTAACATTTGATAAAATACATGATATACCCAAAGAATATATGCGTACTCCAGCAGGTGAGAAATTTATTCAGTTTGATTCCGGCATTGGTGATGAAAAGCGTTTTATAATATGTGCAGATGATTCTTTGCTTTCTTTTTCACGATGTTCTAAAATTTGGCTTTGTGATGGAACTTATAAATCAGCCCCACTTGGTTTTATTCAAATTTTCACTATTCATTGTCAAATCATTAATAATATAGTACCCATTTTTTATATTTACATGAAATCGAAATCAGAAGACTGTTATGTTAAAATGATCATTCAGTTATTGCAACTTGTTGGAAAAGCTTGCGTGGACAGTATTATTGTGGATTCTGAAGCTGGTATTGAAAATGCTTTTACATTTTGCATTCCGAATATTGAAGTATTTTTCTGTTTGTTTCATTTAGGACAGATAGTTTTCAGAAGCCTCCAAAAATTTGGATTTCAAATACTTTATAGCAACAATGTTCGATTTGGAAATGACATCCGAAAAATATTATCACTTGCATTTGTAGAAACAGATTTTGTATTGGAAGGTTTTGATATTATTGTAGTTGAACTTAAAAGATATGTTATCGATATAAAAAGGCTTGGCGATTTTCTTGGTGTTTTTAAAAAAAACTTTCTTGGTAGTAGCAAAATGAAAAAATGGAATGCGTGTAAGAGACACGATTGAAAATACCTCTTACAACTAACAAGTGTGAAGGATTTCACAACGGTCTTAATAGGTGCTTTAGTTATGTTTATCCCAGTCTCATTCTTTCATTGGGCGACCTTCGAAAAAACAACGACATAGTACATTTAAAAAGTGTTGAGAGTGCGAGTGTAATGGATAGTAGGTTTGAGGAATATTATACAAGCAAATACAAAGGTTTACTTGAAAAAATCAAAAACTTTAATTTATTCGTATTTATTTGCTGTGATGGTTGATTATTAAAAAAATACACATCTTTTATATTTGTAACGTACCAAGTGTTAAAAATGTTCCGGCGTTTTCAACTTAATTATATATCCATAATTTACTAGGTAGTGTTTATAGTTTGATTTACCTCATTCCTCATTAAATGGACATCACTTAAATCTATAAAGAATCATATCAGATATTATAATACATGCGGTATGTAATAAATAAATATTTTGGTATGAAAATAAAAGACTAACTAAAATATTTGATTCACTCTTTTGAAGAATTGTTTATATTTCAATCCAAATTCAATAAAACTTTTACTGCTAATGACTAAGACAACTACATTTAAAAGGATTTTGTTTGGTGTTTATTGTTTAATATCTATATTATATGTATTTTAATAACCTTGGCTAGTAAGCTGGAGATAAAAGTACAAGTATTGGTTAAGAATAATTGTATAACTTAACCGTTTTCTTCATTAAAACAATTTTATGTGTTGTATGTTAATTCCACGAGATGTATGCTCTAATATTATAGAATACAATTATGTCATCGTATTGACACAACACAGATTTTTTCGTCGAACTCCCGGAAAGTATTCCTAAAAAATTAATATCGAGTTCATATTTTACAAGGTGTCTTGGTCTCGATTGCAAGACACTATAAATAACCAAAAAATGCGATATCTATCTTAAATCGTACAAATACTTTTTGTAATACGTTTCATGTTTTTTAATTCCGTGGTATGCTAAATAATCGTAACACAGTTTACAAAATTTTATTCCAGATCTAGGTAGCAAGTAAATAATTGGTTAGTTTTCTGGTTATAATATCAATATTCCGTTAATTAGTAGATAAGATTACAAGAGAGATTGACAAAATAAATGAATGATTGCATCTAAAATAAAATGTAACATCAATTTATTTTAATCACAAGTAGAGTTTTTATAATAAAAACCTGACAAATATACCGTCGATTTAAACTAAGTTCTGTTTTAGTTGACGTGCCCAAGTCCAAAATCAAAGTATGATTATTAGTTTTGTATAGTGTATCAGATAATACATTCATACAAATACACATTCAATATGTAACTTAATTCGATTTTAAGATCATTTATTTGAAACAACCAGACGATCCACATTTACTATTCAATTGTGTAAATATTTTTGTTGACTGTCTGATGATTTTATAAAATAATGACTAATCTGCATCTAAATACTTTTATTAAAAAGAGATTTAACATGTCAATCCAACAAAAATATAGTCTTTAAATAAAGGATTTAAATGCACCAACCCTCATAATATTCTTATTTATCTTGAAGATTTAGTTTTATCATTTAAGCTAAGCATTCCTTTTTTTGGTTCATATTTATGTGTTCCATGACCTGCTTGTTTTGTTTCACACAAACCACTCCAAAACCGAAATAGTAATCAATCTTCATTCTGTCTTGAAATGTAAAATCTCCTATCTTTTCAATTTGAAGTTAAAGAGGCTTTGAATGGTTTAGTTTGTTATTTCAATGCTTGTATCTCTTATAATGACTATCCATGCGATTTAAGCTCTTCTTTAAAAGAAAAGCTCAAGCGTTATTTAATACAAGTAATCTTTATAGTTGTCTTAAATAAATTATGGTTTGTATAAAAGATTTGTTATTTTGGGGTGGATCATTGTTAAATTACACAATGTTTGGTTTTAATATATTTGGTTTGGAGTATTAAAGAAAACAGAGATACCCATTGGAACCAAACTTCCATGTTAGAACCCCGTTTTTTAAAGCAAACATGCATTCCGATTTTATATTTATATAAAATTAGAGGTACGTACATGCATTCATTAAGCCATACAAAAGACCTATGGCTTCTTTAAACCAACATCACATAAATTTAATGTGTCCATGATTTGAGTTTTATTTTAATAAGTAAGAATGTTTTGAATGGAATCACTTAATCCAAGAATGTTTTTTTTGGTGGAAAGAGTTAACCTTAAAAAATTTATTTGATTCCTTAATATTTTTCGTCAATCTAAGAATAAACAACGATGTCAAATCAAAGCTTTAATTTCCAAGTCGGTCATTTTTTTAATTAAAGAAACAACCAAATAACTTCTCAAAAAAACCTTTTTTAGGAGTTTCTTCTACGAATCCTTTTGGATTTATTTCAGTATAGCCTTTGTTAGGCCGAGCTGATTGAAAACATCCGAGCTTCCTTCTAATATGTCCAGAACTACGAACATTTGTAACTATCAGACCATCGGTACTCGAAGTATGGTCATCCAAAGGAACATCAACAAGTGGGAATCCGTTGTAAGATGACAATATTAACTGTGTAAACAAAAGAAAATACATAGATGGTTATGGGTTTTCTCTTTTTTTAAGTAAATAGATTTTGATTTTACTATAATGGATTATTTAAAAGTGTGTGGTTTTAATTCTCTTCTTCTACAAACTGGACTCGATCCTTGGTTTTCTTTATTCTGTTATAATACATATACTCCAAAAGATGACATCGAGCCTCGATTTAAATTGATATTAGCTCTCAAGTATCTTTCTATTATTTACTACCTCATTACAAAATTCTTTGTTACAGAGTATTGTAATAGTTTGACTATTTGAAATTGACACAAATATAAATTCAATATCTTAATTTTAAACTCTTTCGTCGTTTTTACGAACAGTTTATGTTTTTTTGTTAATTGTTGCATTTAAAGTAGAATGTTATTGTTAAATGGAATCAAAACTTACACAATTGTCTTTTTTTTAGTGCAGGGATATTATGTTTTGCAAAAATCTAGTCTTATTAGGCCACTCTTCTTTACAAAACAAAAAAAAACCAATTATTTGATAAAATATCTAAAAAATTATACGTAGCTTCAATATTAGCCGAGATCGAGATATTCTAGGCGCTTATTAGAAAATATGGTTTGATACTCACGTGGTGTCTACTATCATTTATACGGAAGATAAAAACGTCCAAAATTTATAAAAAAATCAATCGTGTTTTATAAGCGATCATTGAAAAGAACGTTTATTATACAAGGAAATCACAGAGGCTCTTCACCTTTACCAAGTAGATAAAATATCGACTGTTTAAATTTTTTCGGATACGCAAATTTAAATAATTTCAGATCACTTCAAGAGTTAAGAACCACTATCGTTTGCAATAATTGATGTGAGGCCAGAATTTTTTTGTTATAAATATAAGTTGATTCTTCTTGGTTTTAACAAATTTTATCATTGCAGAATTACATGTATATTTTACTTTAACCTAGAGAATTTACTTTTACTAACTGGTGATAGCGTAGTATATGAGATATTCAAATGAAAGGATTAATATGATTGACATTGTATTTGATAAATTTAGGAATAATAGGTTTGTTATTTATTTGTTGTTGAAAATAGAGAACTGTCTTAAGTTTTATTTGTTTGATCGTATTTTTTTGGATGCTCTCTTCTTAAACTTAATTGTCGATCATAATTCTTTTAATCAAGAAACATAAAATTATCGCAGTTTTAAATGACCTGATTGTATTTTTTTGCTATATTTTCCTTCCGATGAACTAACTGTGGTACACAATTCTCAAATAATATCTTTCGTTAAATACCAATTTGGATTTAGTAAATTTACATTTGATAGATCTATCATTGGTTGCATTTTATTAATTTTGGTTTGTCAATTTTGTAATTGAAGAAGAGTGATCCCCCCCTTTGTGATCACCAGAAAATGCGTTTTTAAATAAAATCTTTATTTTAATAAATTTGAATATTAAAAACGCATTTTCTGGTGAGACTATTCATTGACTTTTCGAAGGTGTTATTTTTTACGTCAACTTAAATATAAATTAAATTTCGATATTATAAATTTGGCCCGAAATTTTCGCTTATAAAAAGACCATCGATTCTTCTTTCCTTGAAAGCTTTGCTCGTGTAATGGGATCAACAAAACTTTCAGAACAATTCACTGTTAAATGAAATTTAATTTAAATAGCCCATCAATCCTTTATCACAATTGTTATAATTTCTAGTAAGACATTTCGCAAAGTATTTATATTTTGATAAAGAACTTCAACTAAAAAACAGCACTTGTTGAAATATCAACACTTCCAATGGAGACTTCTCACAAGGTTATACTTTTGTTTCGAGAATTTTGACCGTTTGTCCTATTACTCAAATTTTGACCGTTTGTCCTATTCCTCAAATTTTGACCGTTTGTCCTATTCCTCAAATTTTGACCGTTAGCTTTGCTCTTTTTAAAACATATAATCTTTTATATCACAAATATATCGTTTTTTTGTATTCGCTTCAACCATTGATTTGGTCTGTACCAAACAACAAAAGTAAATCAAATCTATCATTCCATTTAACACTTATTGCAGTATCGTGTTTTTAACGAGTGAATTTACATTTAATACATGCCGTATTGTGTTCTGGTCCTTGATGTTAAATACCATATTCAACCTTATTTCTTAAAAGGGATGAAGCTGTAGCTTTCTGTTACAAAAGGATGAAGCTGTAGCTTTCTGTTACAAAAACAATCAGATGGGGAAACAATGAGAGTTAATTTCCTACACCATGTCACACCATATAATTATATGATACTAGTAGACAATTTAACATGAATACCATTCTTCCACTGTTATTCTACCGTTGTGTCCAAAGGATCTTTAATTCTTGTTATCAGACAGAGTAATTATAATTGTATGTACGAGATCAGTTAATATTTTGGTAACCAGTAAAAAAAGTGACATGATTTTTAATTAACAAAGCAACAGCTGTCCTGATTTCAACATCTGTCCTGATTTCAACAGCTTTCATTTTTTCACACTTGTAGAATTATCCTTCACTTCAACAACAGTCTTAGGAGACTGTTCAACGTTTTTATTTAAATCATCAGGTTTCGGCGGAATACAGTTCTCTTCACGAAAACGAATTAAAGGAATCCAACAGAAAGCATCAATACAAAATGAGTAATGAGGTACATAAGGGGAAGGGAATTTTTATAATATAAAATGGGTTGATTTTAAAATCAAATTGGGAATTGATTATTGATGCTTTCTGTTGTTGCACTCGATACACTTGTTCCAAAAAAAGTGACCTCTTAAAGACCAAATGAAAGTAATAAATTTACTATTCTTAATTCTAGAAACTATTCTGAAATTAAAATGAATTACAAAGAAAGTGATCATAAGAGACTTTATATTAACGAGGAGAGAGATTCCAATAAAAGATTTTAATTTAATTCATTTAATTATTCATTTAATTAATTCATTTAATTAATTCATTTAATTAATTCATTTAATTAATTCATTTAATTAATTCATTTAATTATTCATTTAATTATTCATTTAATTTCCAATCCCTAAAATGTTATTCTTATCAGACAAACAATTTCATGCATTAAGAACAATGACAATCCGTCAGATCCTATTACAGTTCGTTGCGGCCGCCTACTCCATCATGGGCACCTACTTAATCTGGAAGACCGTAGGGATACTGGCCAACAACGACAGTCCAATAGTGGTCGTTCTCACAGGAAGTATGGAACCAGGCTGGCAAGTAGGAGACATCCTCTTTCTTAAAGTGGGTGAGTACCAAATAGGAGACTCGGTAGTCTTCCAGTTCAACAAGAATGAGATCCCAATCGTACATAGAGCCATCAAGAAATATTCTAATAGGACTTTGACAAAGGGAGATAACAACAGGTACTCTGATGAGTCTCTGTATAAGACGGGAAATACATGTTGGATCCTGTCAATATTATTTCGATGGTTTATGGGAATTTACCTTTCTTTGGTAAAATTACAATCTGGGCTAACAAGCACCCCTCCTTTAAATTCGTGTTTCAATCTTTGACTGCCTTGTTTGTTTTCTTTGACAGAGAATAAATGTATAATAATTAAATGTTTTATTTATTTATTATAATTAAATTGAATTAAATGAATAATAATTAAATTGAATTAAATGTTTTATTTATTTGTTTTTATTTATTATAATTAAATGTTTTATTTATTATAATTTATTATAATTAAACTGAATTAAATGAAAGATATTACTAAATAATTAAGTGTCTTTAATTAAATCCCTTTGCCTAACAGCTCATAGACATTATTACAAAAGTTTTCTAGATCACCAATCTTATAACCACAAGACAACAGTCCTATGTTATACATAACATTAACAAACTTCTTGTATTTGTCATCTTTCTCTTCATAGCTCTTACATATCCTTTTAACTAAGTGGTGTTCCATATTGATTTCTAAGACTTTCTTGTTCAGTCCGAAGGAAAAGAACGGGTGGTTTGCATTCTGTGCTTGTAACATTTTCTCGAAAGTACCGGATGTTCCGTGTTGAGAGGAATTGATTAGACATGGGATATCTCCAAGTGTGTTGTTGATAAAAACACTCTCCAAATTTAACAATGTCTTTAAATCGGTCATAAATGGGGTCTCTTCTGAGGCCGTGTTCGGTGCTAAAATAGTAATCCTCTTAATAGGTTTCTCCTTGTAGGTCTTGAAGGACTGTAACAACAGCTCATCGGCTGGTTCACAAAGCAAAAGTACGTTGCTATCTTTATACTTCTTTAAGAAGAACGACTCCAAACATTCCTCTTTTGTAAGGCCGGTTACAACTAAAATCTCTTTTACTGCTTCATCTTTAATGTAATCGTCAAGAGACATAAGCTCGTTGGGGTTGGAGGTGGAATAATATTTTAAGAATTTGTGGAATCTGTCATCGTCCCTGGCCATCAACTTTATGCAAGAGGAGTATTCCTTGTAAAATTCGTTAGCGTCTTTCACTTGTTCAATCATATCAATTACTTTGTTGGTTAAAAGCTTCTTTAATCCTTTATAAAAAGTGGTGCCTTGGATATTCTCTCGTGAGATACTCATTGGTAAATCATCTACTGAAATTATTCCGGTTATAAAAGATAAACTTTCGGGTAAAACGTTTAGGTCGTCGGTAACGAATACGTTGGAACAATACAACTTTAACCTGTTTTTCTTATAAGACTTATCGAATAAGTTCATTGGCATTCTCTTTGGAATGAATAAAAGTATTTTATAATTTATCTTTCCTTCTAAAGAGAACACTTTACAATCTGAGAACCCTTCCCAGTCTCCAGAAATGGTTTTATAAAATTCCAATAAATCTTCTTCAGGGATTTCCTCTGTTTTTTTATTCCATAATTCTTGTTCCTTATTTACTTTTATTCTTTCTTCAATTTCTTTCTTTTGTTTGATTTCAACCTCATCTCCGTCTTTAATTTCAGTGACATCGTCTTTGATTTCTGTTACGTCGTCTTTAATTTCAGTGACGTCGTCGTTAATTTCCGTTACATCGCCCTCTTCAGTGACAGGTTTCTCTTCCTCAACAAACTTCTTTTTAATTACGAAAATTGGATATTGAATAAAAGTGGAGAACTTCTTAAGTAACTCGGAAATCTTTTCCATATTAAGGAATTCCTCTTCTCCTTTCTTAATATTAAGTATAAGCGTTGTACCATGTTTCCTACCGTCCTCATGACTAGTAATGGAATATCCTGACGTACCATCACTTACCCATTTATAACAATCATCTTGTGGGTGCTTGGTTATCACTTCTACTGTGTCGGCAACCAAGAAAGAGGAATAGAATCCGATACCGAATTGACCAATCAGATTGGTATTCTTCTCCAATTCCTTGAATTTCTTTGTTCCTGACTCTGCGATAGATCCAATGAAACTGATTAAATCCTCTTTCTTCATTCCTATACCCGTATCGGTTATAATTAATTGGTTGCCTACGGCCTTGATTTCTACGTACCACTCGTTTGGTGTCATTAAATTTTCAAACTTTGTGTAATGTTTTGCTAGCTTGTCTAATGCGTCTGATGCATTGGAGACCAATTCTCTTAAAAAGAATTCTTTGTTGGTGTATACTGAATGGATGATAATGTTCATAAGTTGTTCTACGTTAGCTGAATATAAATGTTTCTCTGCTACTGACATGTTTTATGCATGGAATGTTTGTTTATATATTTATTTTTTTCTAGAAAAAACGACAGAATTTTCTAGAAAAAAAATAAATTAAGTTTAATTTATCAATAAAACAAACTTAGATTATTAATTAAACAAACTTAATTTATTAACGCTTATTATAATTTACATTTTATCAATAATCTAAGTTTGTTTTATTAATAATCTAAGTATATTTTATTTATAATATAAGTTTGTTTTGTTAATAAATTAAGTTTGTTTTATTAATACTTATTATAAATATAATTTATTTATTTATATTTATTATTAATATTTTTATTTTAGATAACGACAATAATTACAATTAAACTTATACAACTCTGAAATGAGACATAGTCTCCTATGTAATCACTCTGACAAATGTTGCATTAATTGGGAATTTAATCGAGAAGATTGATTACTGGCCGATGGTGGAGTATACGCCACCCAAAAAAAATGTTAATTAATTAAAAAAAAAATATACGTTAAATTCAATTTAATTAAACCAAATACAGTATAACTCGGTTATAACGGATTTTCTAGGGACTGTAATTTTTCGTCTGTTATAACCGAGTAAATCAAAAATAAATTGAATTTTAATCATCTGATTTTTTTATAAATCTGTAATTTTTGTTTCCGATTTTAAAAAGTAATCTGTAATTTTTTTCTGAACCCGGATTTCAGACAAATATTATTTTTCTAAATTATCTTCGATCATATATAAAATTTTCTTTAATTGTTCAGGTATTCCAACATCATAGTAAAAATTTACGACCTTTTTATAACTCTTGCATGCTTCTATGACAGATATTTGTTTCATATCAGTAAAAACGGCTTCCTCCTCTTCAATTGAACTTTCTTCTTCACATTTTTCTCCATCTGAAATTATTTCTTTTGCATTTATAAATAAATCAAAATACTCTTGGATTTTTTCATCCGATAAAAGTTGTGCTATTGTAGCATTAAAAGTAACGTCAAGTGATTCATTTTGTAATTTCTGTTCCTGATTTAACTCTACTAAGCCTGGTTTTTCGAATTAATTCTCGATTGTTTGAATTGATACTTTAAGCCATGAACTTTCTATGTTATGAATTGCCTGTAAAACATTTATAATGTAGTCTTCACATTTTTCATAATAATTTACAAGATTACAAACCAAAGTCTTTCGATAATTTACTTTGAATGATCTAATTACATCTTGATCCATTGGCTGAAGAATGCTTGTGGTATTAGGAGGTAGATAACCCAAATTCATTGATATTCGCATGGCCAGTACAACTATCGACTAATAATAAAATTTTCCTTTTTTTTATTCTACATTCAGAGTCCCATTCATTATTGCCTGTTTAAAAAATTCTATACTCTTCCAAGCTCTACTGTTCGATTCATATTTAAACGATTTTGATTTTATAATTTTAAAACATCTAGGATTCTTATATTTCCCGATTATTAACGGCTTTCCTTTCTCTCCACAAATGCTAGCACATAAAAAAACGGTTAATCGCTCCTTTGATAATTTACCCCCTGTTCATTTCTCCCCTTTAAATTTGAATGTCTTATTAGGCAAAACTTTATAAAAAAGTCCTTTTTTATCACCAATGAAAACGCCCTTATCCTCTTATTTTTCACTCAATATCGGCTAGTTTTTTTCTATCCACTTGTTGGTCAATTCAATATCAACATCCTTTAATTCAGCACTTTATACTTCCTTATGTTATTGAGTTCTAGAACAAAATCTATCTAACCAATCATTTGAACATTTAAAATTTGTCATTTTCATTTCATTGGCTATTTGAATTGCCTTCTCCTTTAAAACCGTTACATTTATAAGAAGTCTTCTTGCTCTTTGTGCAATGAACCATTGAAATAGTGCACTATCTGATTCTAAATGTGTTGATTTTCTTATTTTTTTTCGAATTTGGATTTGATAAATAATTTAAATTCGCCGATTTTTTGTTGATCAAATGGTGTTTACTGTTGTTATCGGTATTTTATATTTTCTTGCAACTTCAATTTGTTTGCTATTTTCAATTTCTCTGATTATGCATATCTTTTATTTTATTGTTATCTGATTTCTTTTTTTTGCTCATTAATGAGATAATATTTTATTTATTTACAAATGTCATACGTTATAACCAAATCCTTTATAACCGAACTATTTTAATACTAATTGATATTAAAAAATAATAAAAAAAAATTTGTCCCTTATAGCCGAATTATCCGTTATAAACCGAGTTATATCGTAATTATTAGCTACTAATGGAGTAAGCGCGTCAAGAATGTTGACATTTTCACTTTGCCCCAATAACCAGTTACGAAAATAAATGTAATTAATTTTTTGTTCAAATTTTAAACCTCTTTTTTTCTAAGGTCAGTAATAAGATTTCCCTACCAACCTTCTATTGTATTTATGTGTATTTCGTACTTTAAATTCTACGGAATGATTAACTGTTCGGTGTTTATAATTAAAACTTATAAGATTTTCAAAATTCCAATTTTGCGTAAAATATCTCGGCCATTGATCGCTAAAAATAATAGTCCCTGGTTTAATAAACTGTTTTACAATGGAAGTTAATATTTCTCTATCTCGAACTAAAATTACTTGACCAAATCATTTTTTAGAAACGCTCTCTATTCTGCCAAAAAACATATTTCTCGATACCAACGCCCTCTAAATGTTTTGGTTTCTCGGAAATTTGGGTTTCGTTAATCTCTACAACAATGTTCTCACCACGAATCATTTTTTGTTCTTCGGTTAAATTCAAAAATGCAGTTAAACATACTTCAGTCAAAGAACTATTCCAATCCACAATTGTTTTTATATCGATCCTAATCAACATTCAAAATACTACTAGATGGGAAGTCTTGCAACCAAAAATATGTGTAAAGCACTAGTTTTTTAATATTAGTTTACTCTTCTCAAAAAACCCATTTTTGCGCAAGATACTTGACCACACTTTTTTGGACATCTAAAACAATGGTAACTGTTCACTTTTGGTGGGCCAGGATCGAACACATAAATTATCCTTTTTTCGTATTGATTTAGTAAGAATTATTACTTTTAGATCCTTACTAAATCAATACGAAAAAAGGATAATTTATGTGTTCGATCCTGGCCCCCAAAAAGTGAACAGTTACCAAAACAATATCCATCTGAAATTCGGTTCTTTTAATTAGAGTCATTTCAATACCACATATGCACGTACAATTTCATGCAATTAGACGGTGTTATTGTAAATATCGGATACAATGCAAAGGTTCATGAATTTTATCAAAAGACTAAAAATATTTTCAAATTTCATTGATTATTTTTTTTTAATTAATTATTATTTTATAATTATTTTATTATTATTTTATTATTATTTTTTTTCGGGCGTATATTCACCATCGCCGATTACTAAACATTTGGTTTTTAGTTTAAGTGTTATATGTTGAAGTGCTTAGATACTAGTTTATGCAATTTCTCATAAAAGTTAATTAAGGCATAAATTATCTTCTAACCTTGAATAATTAAAAAGACCCTCAGTCAATACAAAATTGAGAATCGTTTAACAATGAAAGTGTTCTAAAATATTTTTTTATCACTCATCAGTTGGATAGGTAACCTTTCAAA
>CAUVYK010000553.1:39772-112881 GCA_963556175.1 Tipula confusa
GCAACAATTATTTTATAAAGGTGGTTACAATCCAAAATTCAATCAACTTTCTCTCTCTGTTATGCAACTACAATTATTACTTGTTAAGGTGTTCTAACGAAATATCCGTCAAAAACAACCCTCACCCTTTATTTTACTCCACTAGTAACAAGGAGTGTTTTTATTTGATACAACATTCTAACGGCATACATCAGCCAATTCCCCCCAGTCCTTGGTTTTTTCCTCAGAGACCGCTCTTGCCCATCGAAAGCTTTTTTGGTGATTACAGAGTAAAGAACATTGCTTGCTCTGAGAATTGCTTTGAGTTAAAGAAGGCAGTAAATACGGCCTGTCAATACAACGAGTATGTGGTTGATTCGTACAGGACGACCAACTTGGTGCTGTTACCGCAGATACAGGCTTGTTCTATTGTTCCTTGTGAAGAGTAATTGTCAGTACTCTTAAATAAATGTCTTTAATAACGGGTGGAAGAATATGGCCAACTTAAAAAATAATTAAATAAAAATTGAGAGTTGAATAATTATTTACTTTTGAATCTAATTCTAAACGAACTTTCTTTAAAAATAAGCTAATAAATACGTGTTTTGATTCTACATATTAAACAAATACTCATGCAAGCATAAAAACCATTTTTTACAGATCAATTTAAATCAAATTTCCTCATCATATTTTCATAACACTGAAAATTCTTTCGATCTAATTCGTGTGTATACCGTCAGGGTCTACATGTTCCTTGACAGTAAAATGAGTAAATCCTAAAGATGAAAGTGTATTATATGAAGCGAGAAAATCAGTATGAACTGCACTTCCCGATATGTCCATTAAATTAAAAAGGCAAACAAATTAGATCTTGATGGCAAAAATTTTAAAAGGCAGCTGCGTGTTCGTATATCGACAGCACATATAAACCAAACTGTAATAGAATGTATAAACCTCTATATCATGTATTAATGGAATTTACGTTTCATTAAAATGAATAATAGTATCTGGACCTCTGATTTTAACTAAAAATTTGTCAAGAAAAAAAATAATACTCGACCGAAAAATGATTTTAAAACGACATAACTGTTTTTTTAGCTAGATTAAATGTTTAGTTGGCATCTGAACCGGATATTCTACAGCTAAAAAATATAGTACGTTTAAAGTGGCTTGAATGAACCGGATATTCTACAGCTAAAAAATATAGTACGTTTAAAGTGGCTTGAATGAAATATTTATTCCTTCGAAAATGATGTGTTTGGCTAAAAAGTCTCAGATTTGCCTAAAACTGGTATAAATATCAAAAAATATTTATTTATTCCTTTCTTATCAATCAAAACAGCACATTTAACAATATTGAACAAAAAAAGCCAATTTTCAATTATAATTAAATATAAAGTAATCTAGGTGTCGATCGACATAATTATTACATAATAGTCTATCAAGAAGCACCCATTTAATGACAAACTTTTTTATGACATCTGACGAGTTAAACATTATTAACGAGCCGGCCTATGTTAATTTCTTGTTTGATACAACATGTTCAATGTTTAGGCAGTTATTTATATTACAAAAGATGAACTTGGAGTGAATTTAGGAGAAGAGAAATCTTATTTATAACTTACGTTTTTTTAATAGGAAGATTAAAAGACTGGTGATTTTAAAAATCATTGAACTTTGGTGTGAAGGAATACTCATAAAAACCATTGCTAATGGTCTAAAAATAGGCAGAAAGTTATTTGGAAACACACTGCTTAAAATAGGTGAAAACCTAATAAAGAATTATTACTAAATTCTGAATAAAGTAGGCAGGGATGAAATCGTGGTAGAGATAAACGAATCGAAGTTCAGAATAAAAATGTTACAAAGAACATCCCTAGATAGGGTATGTGTGTTAGGATTTGTAGAGAGAACAGTTGAAAGGAAGATTATTTTACGTAAAGTTGATAAAAGAGATTAGGCCACATTAATGTCGTAAATGAAGGATTATATTTATCCCAATTCAAAAATATTGACTGATGGATGGAGAGTATATAGAACAAGTATTTAGTTTCCACTACACAGTAAACCATTCAGTTGAATTTAAAAATACAATTGATGGTATACAATTGAAGGAAACTGGTCTTCAATAAAAGTAGGAATCTCTAAAAGATACAGAACAAAGCTATTTGTTATTTAATAAAATATATGATAAGTAGGGCAAGTTATTGCACTTTTTTGCACTTTTTGTAATATTTTTTGCATTTTTTTTGCACTTTTATATATTTTTCTGTTTTTAAAAACTTGAATTTTTTATCCAAAAATTAATGTCGAAGTCGAAAAAGCAACAATCAACATTTTATTTTAAAAAGTACCCTGAAGAGTTCAACCTAGGTAAAGATGGTGGGCTTTTTTGCAGCCTATGCTCGACTGCGGTGGAATGTTCGCGCAAATCTCGGGTTGATGCACACAGAGATACAAAAAAGCATAAAAATGGACTCGGGTTGTTGCATTTGAAAAAAAAAACATTCTCGGCAAAGTTTTTTGACAGTCGTTGATAATACTTTTCTCGATTTATTGTGCAAAGCTTTTCTTTCGTCCAACACTCCGTTGTATCGATTAAATAATATTGATTTAAAACGACTGTTCGAATACATGAAGCATCCACTACCATCTGAAACTACAGCTAGAAATCACGTGGCTGGTGATTTGAAAATAAGCCATGAAACTTTTTTACGCGAATATTTTAAAGAAAAGAAAATTTATATTATTATGGATGAAAGTGAGATAAATTCTGAAAAATATTTTAATATTTTGGGAGGTTTAATACAAAATCCTAACAAAAACTATTTGATATATGTAAAACGATTAAATAGAGAACAAAATATTGATTCTGGATTGATCATATCGATACTATCTGATTGTTTGTCCGAATATGATATAAAATTTGATCAAATTGCGCTAATTCTTACAGACGCTGCAAGATATATGATTAAGGCATTTTCTGATTTAAAATTTATATTTCCCTCATGTTTCCATGTTACATGTTTAGCACATTTAATTCATAACTGTGCCATGAATATCCGATCACATTATGAAAATGTCGATAAACTTATTGCATCGGTAAAAGCAATTACAGTTAAAAACAGAAACAATTCCAATAGATTTTTAGAAATAGGTATTCCACCCACTGTGATTGTTACAAGATGGTCCAGCTGGTTAAAAGCTGTATTATATTACTGTGTTAATTTATCAAAAGTTGCCGTAATAGTAGATAGTATAGATGGTGATGGTATTTTAATTCAAAAAGCCAAGGAAGCGGTACATAATCCAGATTTAATACGAAATTTAATTGAAATAAAACAAAATTACGAAAAGCTTATTGATGTTTTAGATGGATTTGAGAGCAATGTATATACAATTGAATCTGGTTATAATGAATTGAATGATATGAATTTTGGTATTGATCCAGTGAACATCAAAAAATATTTGATAAAAAGATTGGAAGATAATGAAATAAGCAAAATTTTAAAATTTTCCAACATTTTAATCTCACCAGAAGAATATTTGTTAATTTCTAAGTGTATGCCCACTACTATTGCAGTTGAAAGGAGCTTTTCAATGCTAAAAAAATTTCTAAGCAAAGAAAGGAATTTTAAAAAAGAAAATATTTTTGCATATTTTTCTTTATATTATAATGAATTCAAAAACGACGAATTTGCATATGAGGATTCTGGTCAAGATTAATAAAAACATTTAATATTTTTTTTGCACTTTTTTGTTAAATTTTTGCACTTTTTTTGTAAACTTGTTGCACTTTTTTGTAAAATTGTTGCACTTTTTTAATTGCCCTAATGATAAGAGAAAAAAGAAATTTATTTGAAAATTTAATAAAATATATTTTTTAAAATACCCCTGTTTTCTAGAAATTTCAAATGTAGGTTTAATTTTTATACCTGTTTTAGGCAAATTTGTGTCCCCACTCCGATTTCTTTCAAAATGGAAATTCTTTTGTATAAACACGTTCTTTTTGTCCATCTTAAATGAAGATGACGTTCGTTATAAAAAAAGTATTTTTTCAAGGATACAATTACAGTCGGGATAAATTCCCGAACCTTTTAGCAATCCACATGATATAAGAATGTAAATAATTTATCTATCGCTTTTGCCGGACAATGTTTCAAAATCGTCTTTAATAAACTCAGGGATATTTTCAATGTTATTAACAAAAGACAATTTGATGTTGTTTATCATTTCTAAAAGCATGGGCCATAATAATTTTTTTAATAACATTAAAAAAAACTAAATGAATATATTTGTAATGTGTTTTGAGCTTATTGGCCCAGTGGATATCCTACTGTACCTGCCGTAAATGTTGTTGCGTTTAAACCTACATAAGCCGGAATTTTGACCCTTTTCCCGGGAGGTCATTTTTTATGAGGGACATATTCTTCAACCCAGCCAATGGTGTTCACATAATGGTTAAAATCGAAATAAAGCCATTCACAACCTATAAAATGACACCCTTAGAGGACGTTGTACATTTTTCAAGATCTTGAGTCAAAGGAGTAGAGATTTCCTTTCAGTCTTCTGGCCACCTTAAGTCATCCTTCAATGAAAGGTTTGATCAAACAAATAAATGAGAGCGTCCCATGCTCTGTGTATATGAATCAGTGGTCTCGATTCAGCTAAATGGATTGAAACCAGGAGGTGTAGGTTTTCACACAAGGAAAAAAAACTTAAAGGCATAAAAACCACAGTTTCATGATCACAACACAGTCATCCACTAATTAATCTTAATTTAAATAAAATGTCATCTTTGATAAAATTCCAATTAAATTTTTTTTAGTCTCATTATTACGCCACATCCGAACTAAAAAACGTATTGGTGGCTAAAACAGTCAACACCCGTTTTTTTGAATGACAAAATAGGGTTAGTTATTGTTGTTTGTAATCGATTGTACGATTTAATAAAATTATTGCGATCATCTTTTTTTAATGTGATCATCTTTTTTTTTAATTTGATTATAAACTAAGTAAGTACAGCAGGTTAATTAGAATACCAGGTTCTAGTCTTACAATTGATTGTATAAATCTAAATGAGATTATAAAAATTACTATAAACACAAAAAGAAATACTAACCCATGTTTCTCATCTACCTTCAATTCTTTATCTTTGGTATTGTAAACAGCAGTTATCCGCCTAAAGATAAATATGAACCCACTTCTCGCAAAATGCCAGACAGTTTCAAAGGTTCTGATACGGAACCACAAGCAAAGAAGTTGAAAATAATGGAGAATAAACCATTTGGGCTTCTGACTGTTGATATCAAATACAAGGACGGTTTTCTAGATAGCTTGCAATCGTACATCGATTACACTTTCCTTATAAAAAGTATCAACAAGGAAAGTAATATTCTTGTCAACACTGTGCGGGATGAATTTGTTAGAACTTCGTATTGGATGAACAATCTGGTAAATATATTGAGAGATCAACAACAAGATTTCCTGATTCATCGATTGAACAGTTTCGAAAAACTGGATGACCATTTCATGGGGTTTGAGATTTGTAAATCTGTATCGTTTTCTAGGATAGGCTGTATTCAACATATAGCATCTTATGTGTTTGATTTTAACACTGCTGTTTATTTGAAATGTATAGAGAAAAGGATGATAGAAGGTGAGAATGTTACGTTACTTGGTATCTATATGATCGAGTAAGTGCCTATGGATAAGTCGGGGTATTTTAATACTCATTTCTTTTGCTGTAGGTTAATTAAATTTTGTATATCTAATAATATTTACTGATGGATTTGTCCCTTTCTTATATTAATTACAAGATGGATATTCTGTGATGTGCCTTTAATCATTTTTATGTTGTTAAATACTAACAGGTTTGTTTGTGAGTCTAATAATTGAATAGTAAAAAATACGAAAAGTTTTAAACCTAAAACTATAACAACAATTTCTTAGAATATTCTTTTATGAAACTGAACTACGACAGGCACGATCTTTACAAAATGACCCCTGGCCATTGTCTTTTGACTTAATTGTGTATTTTCAAGATTTATTGTCATGACTCATTTATTGAACAGAGATATATAAAATATCATTTGTTATTAAAATTTCGGTATGAGACACGTTTTGGGGGGCAGTTTTTTTTTAATTAAATTTAATATTTAATAAATAAATAAAAATATATTAAAAGTCAATTTAATTTAATCAATTCAAGGTATAAATCAAACCTTTTTTCATCGTTAAATATTCCTAAATTTTTTTCAAACACAAATCTTTCAACATGCTTTTTTAATAATTCAAATGTATTGCCATGAGGTAAAGCTTCTTTTATAGTTCTCCAAAACCTTTCAATATGTTGCGTGTGTATATTATTATCAACAAAATCAACAGAATGATTGACAGTTTGATGAATATATCCTAATTGGTTAAGTCGATTGTATCCCCGCCATCGATCGGTCATTATCATTGTTACACTTTCAACATTATTCAAAACGAACGATTCACATGTTTCCCTATCTCTCTTCTCACCATAATAATTCTCACTTGTTTTGTTCTACGACAAAAGGCACCAATCAACCAATATCTCTCGCCTGTTAGGATGCGTCCTTGTGCATCTCTCCTTGACACGAGATGTGTTTCATCAATTTCTACTATCTACCCTGTTCCCCCAAGTTTGCCTAAAAAATTATTAATGTTTTCAATTTTTTCAACATCATAAACTTTGTCTATAAAATGTCGTATAAGTTCTTTGGCGTGGTTAAGCTGAAATTATATTTGGGAAAGTGGTAATTGCATGGAAAAAAGATATAAAATACGAATAACATCAGGAATAGGAATGTGCAATCCTTCAAACACACTATCCTTGAACAGGCCAATACTTTTCCGACATTGACACAACCTGCAGCGCCAACGTAAATTAATTCCGTGCCTCGTTTTACCTTGTTCGATGTGCATTGGTTTGTTACAAAAGGTACAAGAGTAAGAGATGTAAATCAATTGCTTTTCTAATATAAAAGACTATGTTGTTTCGATTGTTTGAGTTGTATTGAATACTTCGATTAATAACATTATGGGTTACTTATATTAAATTTAATTAAAAAAAACGGCCCCCAAAACGTGTCTCTTATCAATACATTTTTATTTCCATATCCTTGACCCGTCGTGTTATCATACGACCGGTATGTAATTAGGACAGGTGAACAGCACCATATTAATTCTTAAATCAAAATAGCTTTTATTGCTTTTAACAGGTATTTTAGTTTACCACGTCCTTAACTACTTCTTCCTTTTCGGCAATAAAATGATATTTCCGGTTCTACACCTTATTTGCTACACTTTTCTCAAGCGGTACCTCTTTATGTTAGAGGTTGTAGGAAATTTTTATGGTTTAATTTCTTGAAAATACGTCATTTTAGAAAATATCAGACCTGGGATAAATAAAAAAATGGCTCAATAATGTTTATTATATTAAATATAACATACACAAACACTCTAAAATGCTCCATTACTTTCTTTAAAAGCACTTTTAAAGAAAGACGAAGTTAGGAAAGTTATTGTCAATTATGTGTTCTTTGTTTGTACAGTGCTGTATAAATTCACACAGCTTCGACTGTTTGTAGAAAAAATATACAGAGATTTAGACATAAAAACCAAGAAAAAAACATTAAACCGAACCTGGTAGATATATTAATCATGAAACATATAGTAGTTGTCATGTTTCACTCGATCCATCACCTAACGAATTATCCTAAAATCTGACTATCAAGTTGACTGATTAGCTTATACCGAACATTTCATAAAAAAATGTTAAATCAGTAGAATTAAAATATGAGTAACCAAAAAATATTAACAAATATGTCACAGTATTTTAAAGTATGTCAATTTGGATCCATTGGATATACATTCTTTATCAATTAAGCACAAACGTTACCACTCATTCGATTTGCTTAAAAGTTTTGATCTTACAAGTTTCTTTTTCATAAAAATACAAAACGTTAAAAATTTACAGTCTTTAATTTTATTAAGTAAGTCCAAGGCCAGGTTATAAATCACTGATGTATCAACCATAAAGTGGTTGAGGATGGGTACTTCAAAACAGTAAACCTTGCTAGAGCTGCAGAAATATTAAAGGCACTCTTTACTGGTAATTAGAGAATGTGTATTACATCAAAATTGAACTAATATATTTTAAATTCTTTTGTACTTGATTTACCCTTTAAAACACATCCTCTAAAAGGAACGATTCCTTTAGTTAATTGGACTCTGTCCTAAGAAACCAATAGGAAAATAAAAAGTACTCTGTGATATTAACATTCTATAATTAATTTAACAAACTTTTTATTTTATTAGACATCTGTCATTTCCTATTAATTTTATAACGATCTTCTCTTAGTCGCTCTAGAATTTATTCCGTAAACGATGTGTAATTAAATATTTTTGAACACCTGCCCATCAAAATACAATGCACTGTCAATAAAATACTTCTATAAAACATTTATTAAGACACATCCTCTCATAAACAGGTAGACCTAAAAAGATGTCATATAAAGAATATAGGTGTCATATAAAGAATATCATGCAACCCACTTTGCAAAAAGGAACAAATCTGTAAACACGTCAGTCTGTGGGAATTTACTTTCTAAAATCTTCGTTTGAATCGCAAGAGAAGTCGTCTATATATTAAAGTGACCCTCTTTAACTAACTCAGTTTAATAGATGAAACACAATATCTTCACTGATTTATTAAGGCTGTAATAAATTAAGTTCTTTTATTTTATTAACAAAATGTTCACCAAAGAAAATCTTGCTAAATTTCAAGCCCCTCTCCGTAAAGAATCAATCTTTGCCATTCACACTTCTTAAAAAATCTCGGTGCTCAAAATAATATTTCTTCCAAGAAATCATCTCAGAGGAGTTGACCCCTGTAAATAAAACAAGAATAACCAACTATTCAAATTTTATGAAAACCAACAACTATTTCACTAAAAAAATACAACCACTTTCAAATTGTGAAATATCTCTGAAGTCTCCACAACAAGATCCTCATGAGAATCAACTGAAACGTTTTTAGGTATTGAAGTCTTTTTCCTGATTAAAGGTGCTTGGTTGTTCTGTGGAGATTTAATAATCTTTTGTGTGTCGCGGTTAAATACAATGAGCCTGTGATCAGAGCGTATCTAAGATTAAAGGATTTATAAAGGTGTTGGCTGTTTATTGTTTGCAAGTTTTTCCTTTAGAGGATTGATGGATTATGTACTTCGGTGGATGTGTTTATAGAACATGAAATCCTTTCTATTTATTCCCATTTTTATTCGTGATTGTGGTTTTACTTTTAGACTGAAGGATAGAATTCCATTCTAACAAAAAATTTTTGTGTGACCGACAAACGAGAGTATCTCGAATATATTTATGAAAATACACGCATCATTAGTTTCAAGAAGAGGACTTTTTTTATTTCTCATGGGGTTGTAAACACAACTGCAAATATTAATTCTGTACAGTTACAATAAAAATTTTTAAAGATTCTGAAATATTTCAGAAAAATATTTTGATTGGCTTGATTCAAAGATTGTCATTCTTTTGTAAAGGAAGACGGGATTAGAACACGTTTCACAGAAATAGACACTGTAAATCATTTATTACAACACTGTAGTTCCTTTATATTAAATTTAAGTTCTTACAACATTAAAAACATAACTCGGTTTTCAATCTATAATTTTTATTTATGTATACAGGGCTGTGTTCTATAAAGCCATTTGCTTTGAATCACTTGAAGCATTCATTCACTACAAGATTTATTTTCAGATAAGTCTAAAAATATACAAAGGTTAGAATGGAATATTAACACAAACATTCTTCTCTCCATCCTTTATAGTTGATTTAAATTCCTCTCTGAACAAAAAATTAATATCTCTTGGATTTTTATATTGTTTGATCAAATAACTTGGCTTTAATTTTTAAGAAATAACACGTCGTTTAAAAACCATATTATATATATTTTAAAGAATGAATTTATTTCTTATAAACCATTTACGGTATATCGGTCCCGAATTTACCATATTTGGTAATTGTTGTTATCCCAGAATGAATAAGAATCTTTTTGGATAAACAATATGTTCGATTAACCAACAATGAAATAATCATGATCAAATTCCGAAAGTTACCCCGGGGTTCTAATCCTAAAAAAAGCAATTTAATAAATTATTAAATATTTTAAGCAAAGGATTTTAACAATCAACTAGACTCGTAAAATGCATTGCTGCGAATATATTTCATTTTTATTCTCCATATAATCTCAAATAAATATTTGCACATCTTTCTTTCTATTCGTGATTGTGGTTTTACTTTTAATTTTCTTCCATTTCATGTTCCTTTTATGTGTTTGTAAAGAAACAAGGTCCGTTTTTAAACGTAAATGAGTGATTTACCCAATGATGCTCATAAGCAGCTTACATTTAAATTCATTATATCCTTTCCAACCATCCATAATATTTACGTCGCAAGCCGGTAATCATACTCCCCATCTATATGCAGGAAGTTATCGCCCGAAGAACTTTTTTTATGAAGATATTGGATTGCCAACTCTTCATTTTGAAATTATTTTTTGCACACTGTATATGCAGAAAATTCTTTTCATTTAAAACTTAAAAAAATTAGTAACAAACATCATTTATGGGATTAGAAACCGGGTCCCCTTTTCTGAATTTTTACCAATATCATGATAGCACATGATATTTCTCTCATTTGTTTTCGGTGCCTTGTATCCTAATCCGGGAACTAGATCTAATAAGAATCGTCTTAATTAAGAGTTAAAACTGAGTGGTGACCTCAAAGAAGGATATAGCCAGGAGACCGGTAAAACATATTATACGTTATCTGTTGTGGAGATAGAGCGTGTCTGTAGTTTTAAAGAGAGATTCGAAAATTACAAGAATTATTTGAAAAATAATGACAGAACTAATCCTATAACTGATTTTTATAAGGCTAGTTATCCTTCCTGGTATGATTACATGTGAGAATCCATCAAAAATGAGACGTCCTGTCCTTCAAATCACCAGATCTGCGGAAAAATTCATGAGTTCCAATGATTTTTTTAGAGGCTCAGAAGTTAAGAAAACTTCTTTTATAAAAAAAAGTACAAATCTTAGTAGGTTGTTTCATACGGCTTTTGAGTTATATAATAAGGTTTATAACCCGGTTGACCGGTCTGGTATACCGAGTAGAAGAGCATATGCTATTTATCAAGAAGATATTAAAATTAGTTATAGTAAAATTTTAGTATCTGAAACTTTAACTGTTTATAAAATTAAATAAAGAAGATAGTCTCATATTTTCACCCATGGATAAATTCTAGTTCAGTGTAGGGGGAAGTAATTGTGATGTATCAATAAAAAGGGATGTGGTGTTTAAATTACCTTGTGCTACGAAATATCGTGACTGGTACTGCAACAAATACCGTATCAGTGTTTATTTGAAAGACTCGTCCGGTATTTATACGCTCTACCTTTATTTAACTCACCACATGATACTCATTACAATGTCTCTTAGCACTGCAGGATTAGAATTGGGATGACCTTAATACTCGCCAGAGGTTTGTACACGTATCATTTTGTAAACAACTGTAACCGATTTAACTGTAACTCATATTTTTTGGATCAGTGACGTATCCTGAAAATATACCAATCAAGACGACAATTATTATTATTCGTTGGCCTCGAAAAGATGTTTGGTGATTCCAATCAAATATATTCTTACCTGAAGAACCTTGAGTCAAACAATAAAGGATAATAAGACTGTCAAGTCGAACAGCTTTAGCTCCTTCTTCTTTAAACCTTTTATTCAACAACTTTTATAAATGTGATGCAATCATTCTTCAGACGACTGTGTCAATTATAAACCATCTGAATTAAGCATGGATGTTATTGAGTCTTGCAACTCTCAATCCAAACAAAACCCATTTAGTATAACAATAATCATAGAGAATATTCCAATTAACATTTGTGTCCATCTTCCATTTTAGTGTTCAGAAAAAGTGATTGTAGAGCATCATAATTTATTAATAATTCACGTCCATCAACAACCCCATTCGGCTTCATTCGTTTAATCTAGGATTGTGCAAAGAGGATAGAGACTCTTAGTAAAAGCTCAGAGTAACATAACTCCATTTCTCATTTTTACAAACAACCCTGTACTTTTACAGTTCGTTTTATTCCAAAAAAAGTACTTAGTTGTTTTGTTAAAAATGAGAATTCCAACATTTCAACCAAGGCCAAAGTGTTTATAACACGTAAAGTGGAAGTAAATAATCTCTTTTATTCCATTTCTTACATCTAAGTTTTTTTTGTTTAGTAATGAGTTATTGTAACTTGATACAAGCTACTAGATATGATATTCCTACAAGACTAGAACTAACACACAAACCTGGACTAGAACCATCACATAAACCTAGACTAGAACTAACACACAAACCTGGACTAGAACTAACACACAAACCTGGACTAGAACCATCACACAAACCTAGACTAGAACTAACACACAAACCTGGACTAGAACCAACACATAAACCTAGACTAGAACAAGCATACACAAACCTAGACTAGAACCAACACACACAAACCTGGACTAGAACTAACACACAAACCTAGACTAGATCCCTCCAAAACCAACCTTCATAAAAACACCCCATTTAATATATTGCAAATCTACAAAATCAACGGCTTAACAATAAAATTCCCCTTCAAGCCCTACGACTCTCAGATAGAAATAATCACCAATCTAACCAAAAGTTTATTAAATAAAGAAACCTGTCTAATAGAAAGCCCCACAGGCACAGGGAAGAGTATAAGTATTTTGAGTAGTGTGTTGCCATATCTCAAAGAATGTGATGAAAAAGTTTATCTATGTACGAGGACGCATAAACAAATAGAACAACTTGTGAAGCAATTGAAGAGTTTTGTGATTAGTTCCAATTTAAATGGTAATTTAATTAAAGCCACTGACAAAAAAACTGTAATTAATACAACTAATGCAACTAATGCAACTAATACAACTAATGCAACCAATGCAACCAATACAATCACAGAAATCCCCCTAAAAAATGGCAATTCTCGGGAGTCGAACCATCCTTTGCATAAACAAGGAAGTCCGGTCGTCCACGGACATAAACCGTGGTTGCTCGGACCTCGTAAAACACAACAAGTGTGTTTACTTCACAAATCACGGCCTAGCCGTCAAGAAGTTCCGAAACCAATTATTCGATCTTGAAGACCTAATAGATTATTCCAAGAAAAAACAAATGTTGTCCATACTTCGCCTCCAAATCCTTATCTGAAAAGGCCAACCTTGTGTTCTCACCTTACAACTATGTGTTAGACCCCTTTATAAGAAGGAGGTTTAATATTAATAATAGTAATATTTATTATAGATGAAGCACATAACCTGGAGGACCTGTTAAGGATATAGGAAGTGTTAGCATAAATAGGAAAGAAATTAATGAATTTATTAAAGAGATTTTAGGATTAAGAGAGAAAAGGAGGTTTTACCTTTAATAGAATTCTTAAAAGGACTTGCCACTATTTTTGAGGACTTGAACCCATCCAAGAAGATCAAGTCTAATGAGAATTATAATAACAAAGAATTAGATTATAAGAATAATTATAAGGAATTAGATTATAAGAATAATTATAAGGAATTAGATTATAAGAATAATTATAAGGAATTAGAGAACAATACTGTTATAATAAGAGAAAAAGAATTAAAATATTTTATTTAAAAAAGTATTTCAATTTAATCCAAATAAATGGTTATAAGAACATTATATACAATTTAGATAAGGAAATAGAATTAACCTGTTATAACAAATTAGAATTATTATTATTTATTATTACAATAATAATAACAGAGAATAAATACATTTTATCAGTAGACCCTTTTGCATTAAAAATCCTTTTAATAGACGTAAGTGTTTTATTTAATGCATTAATCAAGAAACAACCTATCTGTGATCCTTTTAAGTGGAACGATCGGAGACATTCCATTCTTTTTGAAAAGGAACTGAAACACAAATTTATTAACAAGGCAATAACCTCTCACGTTGTAAAAAAAGAGAACATTTTTGTAAGGAAAGTTATTTCCTTTAGGAACAAGGAAATAATTGGTACTTTAATTAACACGAATGACGGATATTTTAAGGAAATCTGTTTTATGATAGAGGAACTTTATAAAGTGACCAAGGGGGGAGTCTTGGTGTTCCTATCCTCTTACTCTTTAATTAATAGAATTAAACCCTTTTTAAAGTGTAAACACTTTAATGAAGAAGACATTAATTTATTTAAAAGGGAAGCAGAAAGTGGGAAAGCACTTTTGTTGTGTGTTTATAGAGGAAGGATGGCAGAAGGGATTGATTTCAGAGACAGGCTGTGTAGACCTGGTTATAGGAGTAGGGATCCCCTACCCATCGTTAGGGGACGTGGTAGTAAAGATAAAGAAAGAAAGCCAGGGGTGGTACGAAAACCAGGCACTGAAGGCCGTGAATCAGGCGATCGGGAGAGTGATCAGACATGCAGAGGATTATGGGGCTGTGGTGTTGTTGGATAGTAGGTATCGTGGGAAGAGGATGGCTAAATGGGTTGAAGAGAATTTAGTGTTAGTGGGTTTGAGAAATGTTTGGAGGAATACGTTAAGTGGGTTGGCAAGTCGGATGGGTTGATTAGATAGACCTATTGATTAGATAGACCCATTGATTAGATAGACCCATTGATTAGACTGGTCAGAATAAAATATTTTCAAATAAAAGCTTTCTTATCACACTCAATAAAATATATTATCACTGTACACTTTAATTTATTTCTTATCTTATGTAATTATCACCCGAATCAAAATTAGGAAACATCTCTCCTTCATCATCCGATAAATTATTTTCTCCTACGCTACTACTATCTTCCTGACCATTAGGATTTTTCTTACTTACATAATTTATCACATCCTCAATCGTGAAACCTTCGAACCCGCTTACAGAGCTTGTATCTCCGAAATCGCTTCCAGAGCTTTTATCTTCTAATTCGCTTGCGGAGCTTTTATCTTCTAATTCGCTTGTATCTTCTAATTCGCTTGCAGAGCTTTTATCTTCTAATCCGCTTGCAGAGCTTTCATCTTCATCGGATACTATTATTTCATCCCACCTGCTAAGAAGCTTCTTCTCACACTTCGGCCATGCCCCTTTATTACGACATCTCTCTATAACATATTCCTCTATCTCGTTGTCGAAGAAATAGATCAACAGGATCAAAATGAACATGAAAATTACGTCCCTCTTCTTCAGCCAAGAGGCCATTATAAATAGAATTATGAAGGACAACCATAAATAACCTAACACGTAGACAATGGATGTTGTTATAAGGAAGAATAATATTAATATAGGTCTCTTGTATTTCATAGATAGGGGGGAGAAAAAGTAATATAAACTTTTTTGAATTAAACCCGCGTGTTTTTAAACCTAAATTGATATTTCTTTACTATTTTTATAGATTGTGTGCTTAGAACACGGGGATACTATTAAGAGATTATGGTTAGATTGAAGCTTTATTAACATACAATCGTGAAAATAAATGCACAGTTCGTGAAGATTATACATTTATCAATGTATTATTAATGAAATAATTGTGAGAATCAATGAAATAATTGTGAGAATCAATGAAATAATTGTGAGAATCAATGAACGAATTGTGAGAATCAATGAAATATTTCTGAGAATCAATGAAATATTTATGAGAATCAATGAAATATTTCTGAGAATCAAGAGATCTGTTAATTTCCAGGAAAATTAATACATTTTAAGAGATCTTATAAAAATAAACTCTTGACTGAAGAATTTAAAAAATTTGCGCGACAAAGAAAAGACATAGGTAATATATGACTTTTGGGAGCCGGGATCGAACACACACATTACTTGTTTAATGTTGGTCATGTTTTGATTGCACAATTTGTTTAGGTAATTAGAGGTAAGAGTAGGGAAAGATGAGGTTTTTTGAAAGTTGCTACAAGAATAAATAAAGAGTAGCTTAACAGAATTGTAGAAGAGAAGATTCTACCTGGAACAAGAATAATTACCGACTGTTGGTGTGGTTATAATGATCTGAGTAAGAATGCGCTTTCACATTCTAAAGTAAACCACAATTATTATTTTGTAAGGCCAGAAGACCACACAATGCCATAGAACGCGTATGGATACCTTTAAAAAGTAAGATACAAAATGCTCGAGGCTAAATTATCGAGGAGAATATATTGACACATTACTTTTTGATGCATATATCCTTCTAAAAATGACGGACAATTGCACGTAGGTTTATTTCAATGGAAATAGTTTGATTTAATAAAAATTAATGCCTTTTATATTTTTCTTAATTAAAAATCTGTAATTTATGTGTTTGATATCGGGGCCCCCAAAAAAAGTCATATATTGCCTTATTTTGTTCCTCTTGTGACCGACAGAAAGATTTGATATATTTCTATGTTTTGATACACTCGAATGATCGAAATAAAAAAGAAGTTGACCTTAGGTGTCCTTTGATAAAAGAACCACATTGTTTTTTTAAGTTAGGTTTGGTTATCTAAAAGCTTAAAAAATCTACGAGAACGATTCTGTCATTTGCTGAGTTTATTTTTTAGATGAAATCTTGGAACGATTTAATTTAAATCGTAAATATATATATTCATTTAAGATTTTTCTTGGGTATCTTTCGTTGAATAAACTCGTTAGTAAACCTGACCAGGTTTCACAAAATGATTTATTATCGGAAATGAATTCTTTTTAGATGAAAAGTCGACCTTGCTTTATGACTGTATATGTATTTATGACTGTATATGTATTTATGACTGTATATGTATTTATGATTGTATATGTAGTCAATATAGCTTTTTTGTTAAAAAAAGGTTAAGTTTTGAATTCTGTTGCCGATGAATTTTGTTTGCCCTTCTAATCCTATTTGCCAATCACTCAAATTAAATAAGATTTATTTTTACAACCAAGTAAATTGAACAGCTCCACACGATTTATAAAGAAAGGTATTAGGAGACGAAGATCTTAAACAATTACATGACCGGAATACGAAAACTAGTTGAAAAATATATTCAGATCGAAATTATCATCGAGAAAAGTATTTTGTGAGTCAGTGATGAAAGTCGCGAAAAAATTATAGAAATATAATGAAATGATTTATGATCCGGGCATCCAAATGCTTCGTGTATGGTTGAGTCATCTTAACTCAACAATGGACTTTTGTTGACACAAAATGGATGAAGGAATCCACAAGATAAATAAAGTCGATTAAATAAATTAACAGCTCTTTTTTTCGAAAGCGTCATTAAAAAGTAAAGCAGTTACCAACCAAACTATCTTCAAGAATGGTTCGATCAGTTTGACAGAGAAATCAAGGACGGTCTTACCGTAAAGAAGTTTGAATAACACTTTTGTGGTTATGAGAATGAAGCAAGGTGTGTTGATTTATATATAATATAGTTATTTAAAACTAAAAAACAACTGTATTCCAAAATACCATTACAGGAAAATCGTTAAATTTAATGAACATCTTCTGATAAACGTCGATTGATACACCACGTTGTAGGTTGTGGAACGATGTACCCTAACCTAACCAAATACGTGCTTCATATTTATTGACGGACCATTGCTTGTAGTTTGAACAAGAAGGTTGTATTTTATTTGTAAAACGAATGATCCGCTCAGAGATGTTTTACTTTATGGAGATGAGTATTGTCAGCTTCGTTCACGTTTGTTAGAACCGGTTCGATAAAAGTTAGGGAGCTATTTTATTTTGTGACCAATTTATTGAACAAAATACTTTATCCAATATCTCTATCGCAATTCAAACAATGTTATTGATTTCTGACTGTATTACCTTGTCAGGTGGGTTATCATAGCCTTGCTTGTGAATAATAAAGTCGGCATTTAAACAACCTCTCCAACCATAAATCTTGTTTCTACATTTTTTACAAGGCTTGAAAACCATTCTTTGTTTGGGTTCTCAGCAATAACCCAGTTTTCTGATATTAATTTTTGTAATAAGAGGACGAATTTCAATATTCCGTTCAAGTTTCGGGCATACGGCAATGATTATCGCCGAGTATCTCATTTCCATCCCAGAGAAATTAGTCACGATTGGTGGTTCATAAACCATTTTTCTCAGATAACCGTAAAATTTATAAAATTACTTATAAGCAAACATTTTAAAAACCTTGCATATTCAAAAAATTGGTTCAATTATACTATGTCATCCCTTCAATTTCTTTCCTCTCCACAAAACTGTTACTGTTTCTTTGTTGGTATTAAGATCCGTCACATAATTAAATGATAAATTTTAGAGGTTCTTCCATTCAACACCGAAATTTAAGATTAAAATTTGGGTAGCAGTATCAAAATCCGAGCTTAGATTTTCTATACAAACAACCAACTAGTAGTCTACCATTAGATCTATACTTTAGAAACAACACATTCCTTTTATTTAAAATACTTCTATATCCAAGATATGTCATTGAACTTATCATTTATTAAAACCGTTGATATACCAAAAAATGATGAGTGGTATTCAGGTCGTTGTAAATATTTTATCAATTTATTGCAGACAAAAGTGTGGGAACAGATCAATATTGGCTGACATTTAGAAGTATTCGGTTCTCATATCTCAATATGACAGTGATCGCATAAAAATGACAAGAATATCTTTATGTGCCAGGTTAAGATTTTCGTTCGGAATACATTGTTTTTATTAAAAATTAAGAACGTCTTTAATCCAAAGAATTTGGATACGGAGGATAGAAGTCATATTACGAATATCTGTAATTAGATCGTTTATATTAATCAGGAACCAGTAATATTAATGAGTTTCTTCGTTACAAGTTGTTTTTTTTAGTAAATTCAAAATAGAGACAAAACTTTGAATGAAAACAGACAAGTTGAATCAGATACTGGGGCGATTATATTTGCTATAGGTAGTATAATATGTGTTTGAACACAAGTTATAGCCATTACGACCCACCGATGTAATAACCTATAAATAATATTAATATTTCCCTATTCACTGAATCAATAAACAAGAAATGTGAGATGGGTTGCTATTTTTAGTTACGTACGCCTCATCACCCGTCGGGAGTTATCAACCTTCACTAACCATGCATTTTAAGTTGTATTTGTTATTGATAAATACTGCTTTCCTGTTTGTGATTGGTATTTTTTTTGGTTTTATACCACTCTAGCTTAAAATATTTGAATTGTGAAGAACAGATTAGTAGTTCTAAAAAATCAACTCTTTATTTTTCCACTGTTTTAACTCGTGTATATTTAATCCACCTTTTAAATTCGTCGATATATTCAGTAATGCTCTTTTTTTCTGATTCACATTTCTTGTCGTTAAATTCTACCATACATTTTCTAGTAAATTCGTGATATAATCCTCCATATCCTTAAATACTTCTGAATGATTGAAAATGCAATATTTCCCTTTTATGCTCGTAACAGTCGCGGGATAAGATTTGTCGGCTGTTTCCCCTTTTATCCCTTCTCCCGCGTTCAATTCCCAGGAAAGTAAATGTTTTTTATAAATTATATTCTATAACAATATCTTTTTTACCCTGTTAATACACCGTCAACCAAAAATCATAACATAAACAGAAATTGCAAGATTATATTGGCTTTTTACAAATGGGTATTCGCTAAAACAAAAACGTGTTCAAGCTGTGAATGTTTAATGAATCTAGTTGTTAAATTCTAATTAAAATCAGTTGGGTGCAAAAAATGCCGTACTGAAAAATCATTACCTGGGGGAATTATTTTCTTCAATATCAAAATGCCTTGATAATATTTATGGTTGCCTAATTTAACACAATTCAAAACCAAAAAAGAAATTGAATGTCATAACAATCAAAAAGTTTTTCATTCGTATTCGAAATTACAAAGATTTTGTTTTTCAATTTTAAAACGTAAAAGTAAGGGGAAGATCGGTGCAATAGGATTGCATGTACAGATTGATGAATGCCTATTTTCAAAGAGAAGGTAAAATGTAGGACGTCTCGTTGGACAAATATGGGTTGTGGATGGGATATGCTATGAAACCAATGATTTTTTTGCTGAAACTATGTTTAAAACTCGGGAAGCCTTAATGCAAATCATCAAAGAACACGTACACCCTGGAAAAAGTATTTGGACGGATAAATGGGCAGGATACAACCATTTAGCAAATATTGGTTAGAAACATTTAACTGTTAATCATTCTACTATTTTTTTCGATCCATAAACAGGTGCTAATACCTAATTAATTGAATCTTCCTGAGTAGCTAAAAAAATCGTTACGATTCAGGAACATTACTAACAGATGCGATAGTTTTTATTATTTTAGAGAGTGTTTTTTTTAAAAGAAAATTTAAAAGTGGTGTATTTGATAAGAAATAATCAGTGAAGTGAAAAATTATGACTTTTTAATAAATTTATTATTTTAAACTTCTATAAAAAAGATCTAATTTTGAGAGAATTGAACTCGGGGTGGATAAATAGGACAAACTCGATTTGTGCCCATCTGTTTTTATTAACCTTTCGTTCATTTAAAAAAAAGAGGTAAGATTTCCCTAGCTTGCATAATCTCTAGTGCAATTCTATAAATTCCTTCTTCTATTGTACACACTAATCATGTGGCACCTTTATAGATTCCTTCATCGTGGATGGGTTTTTAATAAATTTTCCTTTGATTAGTATGGTTTAATCGACTTGTATTTAAATGTTGTTTTGTTCGATGCTAACCTGTTCAGTTTTATTATATTCTTCGATGTTTCTTTTGATCCTATTTATAATAGATGCGAACATTAACATATTAGAATATATATTGTAAGTATAGTTTTTTTCTACATATATAAATATTCGTCAATCAGAATATTGTAAATTCCGTATCATCAAACCATCTTTGTGCTGTGTTGCATAAAATGTTGTTGCAGCTATATCGATGAAGATTCAGGGTCTTCTAGTGAAAGATGCCTAAATGAAATACCCCCTTGCTTGAAAAAAAAAATAAAAAAAAGAAATCTTAAAAAAAGAAAAGTATTTTAGTATTGTATTATTTACAATGTTGTTTGCTAAATTATTAAGATGAATTGGATTTATTCAAACAAATATCGTAAAATGTTACAAAAAAACTTCCTTAAATTCTTCTCGGGAGGCATGCATCAAAAATCTTCTTTTAAATGTGTAGTCAATAAGCCAAGTATCTATATTTTATCTTTTAACAACATTTTCTCTTCTCATTGAACCTTTGAGATGAGACCAAAACCCTTCAATGTTGTTGGTATGTGTTCCATTTGGGGCTACAAATCCTATACTATGATTCACTGCATGATGTTTAATTCCTAAATTGGTTGCAACTCTTGGATACGAAGCAAATCTACGCTATGTAATAGACTTCCTATCAAAATATTTCCTTCCAGTGTATTTGTTAACACATTGATTGTTCTAGTTTAAACTCCTTTTATGAAGAAATTCTTTTCTGGTGAATTGTCAATTGCTCCTAGGATCCAAACAGTATCCTGTTCAAGATCAGAAGTTCGTGTTGGATTCATTATTACAACTCGTCTGCTTAAAACTGATTCGTCTACTTTGACAAGTTTACTTACACCTTCTAAAAATACAGGCCTAACCGCCAAATATCTGTTAAACACCACGGTTGGCTTTTTATTAAAAGTTGTAATTGTAGTGTCAGCAATTCCATGCCACCATTTCAATTATTTATAGCTTGCTCCTGAAATTAACAAATACACTATATGCACGTATTGAATCAACGTCATATTTCTATTGATGATGGAAGTTATTTTTTGGCATCCTGTCGTTTGACAGCGATACATTATTGTAGTTAACCCTGTTAATTCATATAGGTTTAAATAAACTAAACTATCCCATCTTTTAGAAGCTGGAACGATGTTATTTTCCAGAAAAAAATAAAATAGGCATTCCATTTCCGAAAATATTGTATTTAAAATAGATCTGGTGCTTTCCATGAGGGTTCTACTTTTTTTATTTCGCTCTTTTAGCGTAACCCGTCTAAAATATATTTTATAAAAAAATTTAGGCATTTTACGCTAGAAGACCCAAGACTCATACATAAGGAATTATTTCCGAGTCGATCTTCTTCTCCACACATATTATAGAATTCTCTATGAAATTTTTATTCTGTGAGAAATTGTATTGTTGTGTCAAATTCTGTAAAAATATCAGATCTTAGCTTCATTCTAAAGATTAAAAATATTTCATGGGCTATTTATTTTTACGATTTAATGTCTGTGAGTGGTATTTTTGTTTTAAGTCCAATTTTTTTAAATAAAAAGTCAAATTACAACATTTATAAAAAGGGGGGCACATGATCGATGGCTTGCATTACAGTTTTATTTTCAATTACAATAAGTTTTTTGTTTTATATCTTATAAAACAATCTCTTTATATTTTACTATCTTAACATGTATAATTGATATGTTAACATGTTGAACAAGTAATACGTCGTGTAAATTTAATCCCTAAAAGTTTTTGTTTTTTAGCACAATGCCAATATTCATAAACTTTGCCATGGTTTTCGGTCTGCTATTATTTTATAACGACATTTAGTAAACCGTTTTTTTAACACGGTCCACTGTAAACAGAACATCATTATTTATTGCACCAAGGATATGAAACCCCCTTGGGCTTCTAAAAAATTAAACGTTGCAGCTCTGCAAAACCAAAAGCCAAAAAGAATGTCCTGCTTGTGTTACCAACCTCTTTAT
Organism: Tipula confusa; assembly: GCA_963556175.1. Classification (NCBI taxonomy): domain Eukaryota; kingdom Metazoa; phylum Arthropoda; class Insecta; order Diptera; family Tipulidae; genus Tipula; species Tipula confusa. The sequence goes on from CAUVYK010000553.1 coordinate 62,555, forward strand.
AAACGTGTTCATCTTTCAATATTCCTAACCGGAATATGTCTAAAATTCAGACACATTAAAAAAAGAAATCGTGTCAAAGCCTATTGTATAAGTTTTTGACCGTAATTGTAAAGTAAATACTTTTGATTGGCATTCTAAGAGGTATTTACAAATAATTGTTATGCTTTGTGAATGTGTTCAAAGAGAACTCTTCGTGTTTAATCTGCAAGCGAGATTTCATCTTTAGAATATTAAATTCTACGATCTCTTAAAATATAAAAAATGTTTCATAAGAAACAATGGACACTTAGGAACATTAAAGTTACATCATCCTTAAAAACCAATTAATTGTAAATTTTACATTTTCCTTTTTTTAAATAAAAGCTTTTTCAGGATTAATGAGATTTTAATTTAACACGTCAATAATATTTAATATCGCGGATTTTTGTAAATAATGAATTTGGAACACTATAAAGGACCGAAAAAAAGTAAAGAGGAACCAGAAACCATGGAAGATTGTAATATTAAGACAAGTAAAAACAAGCGAAACAACTGGTACAGTAACTTACTTCTCAAAATCAAAAAAATATTCTCCTATAAGAATTCTAGGGTGGATTATGATGACAATAATTTAAGGGGAACCTTCTTTTTTTGAATAAAGGTGTGTTGATTTTTTGTGTACGTTACTTTTATTCGGCGGTGGTTAGATTTAGTAAGCAGATTGTCATAAACAATGATTACTGGATAGCTATGTCTATATCAAATAGATGTAAAGTGGTTCTAATCTCTAAAAAGCATTTTTTTTCTGGGATTAGACATCTATTTATTGCACATAATTATTCTATTTGACACACAGATGCTTACAAAAGAATAGAAACGAAAGAAAATACCCATGACTTAAATCTAAGGTTCAGGTTTCTAAGTTAGAAAATATTCATAAAAAAATTGGGGTTGTTAACATAATTGTCAAGCTACCTACAAAATATATGTAAAAGAACAATATTTAAGACATCGCATACATGCAGTAAAATATTAACTTGTTTTAGATTGAAATTACAAAATAATATAATGGAGGTTAGAACTATAAAGATGACCCAGCTAAAAGGAGGTGACAACCATAAGGGTGTACTACTATAAAGTTGTCTTCATTACGAGCAATATAAACCGTGATATTGAAAATATTTTGTTTCTGAATTTTTAAGAGCGTATTACACGGAGTCATATCTACGTGTTTATAAATTTGTTAAAAACGTGGACGGTTTAAGCATTTTCCTTGGAGGTTGGTGTTTTAAAGAAGGCCTTGTTTGTGTGAAAAATCTATACTCTAGGTTATAAATCAATAAACATTCGTTTTATAACATATTTTACATTGCTTTTTTTTAGAACGCAGAACATTTTTATCAATTAAAATACTGCATCTGGGTTACTTTCAAAACACCTCCATCATGTTGATATCTGCAGGCGGCTAGAATACTTTGTTGCAAACGAGAAAAGGATTGATGGCTGCCAATGAATTCTTAGTGCTATGAATTCTTAGTGACATGAATTCTTAATGTCGTGAATTCTTAGTGCCGATTCCAGAAGGTTTTAATACGAATGTTTTTAAAAGTTAGAATTAAAATATGTAAAACACACATACATCGTTTTTTAGTTAAATGAAAGCAGTTTTGTTCAAAGTATCGATCCGGATCGACCGGATGAAACATTTTTTTAACGTAAGAAGTTGGAATTCAATAACATTTAAATTAAATACTTTTAGGACACACTGTTTAATTTTTTTACATCTGACAGGTGTACAGTAATGCCTCGATTTACACAGTTGATACGTTTCATGTGAAATCTCGTACAACAATGATGTGTCATCTAGAATCATGTACAGATGAAAAGTGACATTAAAATAAGGTCAGAAGATGTCACACAGCCATACAATTATATTTTTATGAAAGTGTTCTCATTTGTTAGTAAGCAATAAAAATAATTGAAGTAAAAAAAGTCATCAGCACGTAATTCAACCACCTAATTTTCTGAAACATGTTCATATTGCTGAGGTCAAATCCTTGTTTTATGATTCAAGAAGTCGCCTTCAACTAAAACTTGTTTCTTTAATTGGTGTTAAAGCCCCAACAGATAGAAATAAACAACAGCGAACGAGATAAACATTTTCCGTTCGGATTATCACAATCTTCCTGTAAGAATTAACACCACCTTGGTTGAAATTGTCTTTCAACAAACCCATCTTTTTATTGTAATAACATAAAAGCCTCCGTGGGGACGCAAGAAAAATAACACTACCGTTAGGTCGTGTGATTTGGCTCTGTTTCCAGAGATTAGATAAAGATAAAAATAGTTTTTTTTTAATGCAAGACTCTTGCATGGTGACTAATTTCCACTGGGTTATTTTTCTTTGTATTCTCCTCTCATCCAACTTTATTATTTGCATTATTATTTCTTTCTCATACTTCGTGTTCAGATACTTGCTAATTTTAAAATGGGTATTTTACTCTTAGTTTTTAATTCATCGTTTATTTTAAGAATTTCTTTTATTAAATGTCTTGTTTTCATTTTTAAAATTTAGTGTTTGTGACTGTTTTTTCGTGACCTTCAATTCTCATTGCCATGTTATGGATAAGCTCTTCTGTTCTTAATTGAAAAGGTGCAAGGGTTAATATTGATCTTATAGCTTTCATATTCATACAGATTAAGAATTAGTCCCTGACCATTGTTCTCTGATCTTTCTAGACGCACTAATGTCTCATTGTTGTAAATCAAGATTTTAGATCTGTAATCAATGATTGTTCCAATAAATGTGTAGAAACAGAGAAGTTTGACGTATAATTATTGGTTATCAACGCTCGGTTTTACTTTCTTTATAAGTTTCTGATCGCTCCAGTTCTGTTATTTATTATACTTTAAGGTCCCCTAAGATTCTTGTGATGAGAATATATTTGCTTCCTATATAAACATCTAGATATTTAAATTCTAGATGTTTATAATTACATCACTGGCAACCAAAATTTGTTCCTTGCAGTTCAACATAAACGTTTTTTTAAATTTAGGTTAAGGCTTGTACAATGTATTTTAGAATTCTCTATCTCTTTTGTTAGTTCGGTTTCAGTTTTCGTTACAATTGCCACATAATCGGCGAATATGAATATTCTTTCATTCTCTTCATTATCTGACATGTACACCGCTCCGCCGATGTAAATGTTAGTACGAATGGGACTCAGGATTGAGCCCTGTGGTACTCCGATGTAGAGGTTCTTTTTTGTAACTCCTTCTACGTTTTATATTTCAACGTAGTTGTGTCCCATCAATTTTTTTAAAATTTCGACTGGGCGCAATTTGCGCCAATTTTAATAAAACATAAACACAAGCAAAAAAGTGAAATATACTGAAAATATAAACAATTATTCAAATAAAAATTTAATCACCAAATTCAAATTCATTTTCTCTTACTACTAACTCCAAGTACACTAATTTATCCAAATTATCATATACTTTTGATAATTCATTATATTTTCTTGCTTTTTCTGAACAACTGGTATTAAAATTATCAGAAACAACGATACTCAAATGATCAATCACGTTACTTTCTACAAGGTTGTTATTGCTTTTGATAAAATTCAACACTTTCCCCAAGTTTGGATTTGTTTCGCCCAAACTCGCATTAATGCCACGATGCCATCCCTCAGATATATTCGTTTTTTATGGCTCAAATTTTATTATTCTTTTAAATAAACTTAAATCTTCATTATCAAATAAGGGTTCTTTGTTATCATTTTCAATATAAACCCTCTCAACGCGTTTTAAAAACATTATAACTGCTTCGGAAGTATAGTATTTCACAATTTTCTTTGTATAATCTTTAAAAAATTCCCTCATATCAATACCTTTTAAAAATGGCAAACAAAATAAAATTTTCATCATTGATCTAAAAGTCGTGTTTTCTTTATAAATTATCACCAGTCCATATTGTTGAATCTTTTTCCATAAGGATTGCTTAAAGTGAAATAAACAATATTCTATACCCGGATTAGAATATACTTCTTTTAGTGCAATAACTGTTGAAATTTCAAAATCCAGTATAAATTTTTTTGCATCAATCAATATTCCTTTCGATCTCAAAAAACTGAATGCTACAATGTATGTTTTTTTAGATTTATCTTTCAAAAACATATATATCATTGGAAATACCTTTCCTAAAATTTCTACATGTATAGTGTATAATTGATAAAATTCATTAGGAACACTTTTGAATGTACCATCTCCAATACTATATTTCGAATTTTGTAAATTTTTAAGAAATTTATCACTATAGAATATAACTATTCCGTTATCTTGAGAAGTGTACTGTAAAAATTTATCCCCATTATTTGTTTCAAAAAAATACGATGGTATAAAATCAATTGTCACATTTAATTCTTTTTCATCAGCTCTGCTATTCGTGATTATTTTCTTCATATGCTTCGTAGTTGGTAAATATTTTTTTTCGGAAACATCATAAGTATCAATGATTTTATTGATTATAGCTAGTGGTTTTTCATGTGTACTTGAACGGGAAATTATTTCGGCGCGAATAATGTGTTTCAAATTCGTGGTGGCAGGGTGAACGTGTTTGTTTTTCAAAACTGGGACAGTATCAATAAAAATGATGAATGCACTACATGTTTTAACGGTACATCGAAAAACACCCGGTCGATTTTTTAATGTTCTGTAGCGGTGGCCTTCGTGTTCAAATGCGGTATTATTTCTTTGTGTTTTAATTATTTTCATATGTGGGTTTCTTTAAAAAAATATAATTTATTAAAATTGGCGCAATTTGCGCCCTACCGTAGAGGTTCTTTTTTGTAACTCCTTCTACGTTTTATATTTCAACGTAGTTGTGTCCCATCAAGATTTTTAAAATTTCGATGTGCTGCTGAGGAAGATTTCGTTGTTTGAAATTTTTATGAAGTATAGTTCTAATTACGTTGTTATATGCTTTGACCATGTCTAGGAAAGCTATTAAGGAGCTAGTATGGCTTATTCCCCCGGGTTCGATTCACATGTTACAGTCTATGTTGTATAATATGAACATTGACGTATGTGAACAGTAAATATTTTCATAAGATTGCAAATAAAATGGCATGTTTTAATAGGATTTAAAATAAAATACTTATATTAAAATTAATGTTCATATTAATTGTAAAATGTGTATTATGAACATGAAATTATAAAGAAATCTCTTATAAAATGTCTTTTTGGCTTTAAAAATATAAATTAATCTTTTAAACACCCCCCTGTTACATAAACAACACAAATAAAAATTCTCAAAAAAAAACGAAAAGAAATTTCTTTATTAAAAAAAAAGAACTATCTGCTGTCTTAAAAACGAATCTGATAAGAATAAAAGAAAGTTGGTATTTAAATACAACATTTCTTTAGGCTTGGTAAACAAGCTCTTGAAATATGACTTTAACACTCTTAAACCAGAAGAACACAATAAAACAAGGATGTCTAAACTAAATAAGACGCACGAATTAAAACCAATTTTGTTACGATGGTTCTAAGAAATCCGTTTTCGAAACGATACCATTAGCTCTGAAATATTAATTGAAAAGGTACTCGAAATTGCAAAAAAAAACACTGCTTGAAAAATTTAAAGCGTCTACAGGCTTGTTAGCACCTTTTATCAAAAGAAATGCAATAAAATCAAAGCAAATTGTGGGTGAAGCAAGTTTGGTGGATATAGGAACTTTAGAAAGTTTTAGAGACGTTCTAAAATAAAAACTGATGAAATAAAGTGACAAAGACATTTTCAATTGTGACAAAACGGGATTGATGTAAAACAGTCATCTAAAAGAACATGCGTCTTTACCGAAACAGATAAGGTTAATGGAAAATTTTCGAAAGAAAGGCTTACTATTCTATTGGCAATAGATAAAGCCGGGGAAAATCGAAAGAACCTAGATGGTTCAAAGGGATCATTGTTGCGAATCTCCAGGCTGTATATAGATACAATGCATAAAGTTGGTCGAATTTTTTATCTTTTAAGGAATGGATAAAAGAACTTGATTCGGAAATGACAAAACAGAATAAAAAGATTTTGATTCTATTAGATAACGCACCGGTTCATACAAAATATTTAGAACTAGATAGTATCGAAATATTATATTTTCACCACCTCAACGATTCAGCCACTCGATAACGGCATTATCAAAACATTTAAAGATAGATATCGTCAACAACTTTTATCAGATATAATGATTAAAATTGAAGAAGACTCACATTTAATATTCAATAAATATCTACAATAAATTACGGTGCTTGATGGAATATTATGGACAGGCCGAGCGTGGAATAAAATTTCTTCGGAAACCATAATAAATGGCTATAATAAATAGATAAACAATTGCTACCACTCCATAGAGAACATATGCTTAAATTCACTGCATGATTATATTTAGCCGCAACTGGATTTAGAGAACCCAGTATACGATAATTTAACATCAGATACTTCCAAATTAATTGATTTTATTATAGAAGATCATCAGAAATCAATACTAATGTTAGTTATAGATGATGAAGTTTTAACGTAAATTCCCAGGATGCCGATGACAACGTTTTGACTTCTCACAGAGCTTTTAAAATGTTAAATAAAATTGAAAAATGTTCTATTAATAATAATCCAGAAAATTTAAACTTGATTTAGGACATAAAAGATGCGTTGACTGTTGAAAAAAAAAAACTAGATCTCCGAAAATTACGGATTTTTTGTTTCGTAGAAAAGAAAAATAAAAGGATTAAAAATTTGCAGTTTTTATCTTAAAAAAAATTACATATGTGAATTAGTATGAACAAATATTCAATTACTTCCAATATGAACATGACTAAAATGTGGCACCGTGCTGTTTACATTAGACAACATAGACTGTATATGAATATCTTAAAAAATAAACGAATCAAAGATAATTGCTTTCTATCAAAGAAACAACTTCTCCTAACTTTTATTGTACCAAATTTCACTCCACTATATATTATCCAATTGAAACTACTTTCATTCTCTTCATTTCGTATTTGTTTTTGGCTAATATTTTTAAAGGTTTGGGTATTCATAGAGCTTATCGGATCAAAAGATACAAAAAATGCTTGATAGTTTGGTGACAAAATACCAAGGAATGAATGTTTCGATAAGCTTTTCACTCATCACAATAAATTATCGACACGGATTTACAAACTTTAAGGATAATTAGACGAAGCGATGCAGCAGATCGATTCTTCATTAATTCCAAATAAGCCCTCGATATTTTATAAGAGGTATCGGGCATCCCAAAAACCTAGAGCTCATTACGCACAGCCCTACTGATACGGTTTTTGGGGTTGTGTCTAAATATACGAAAGTTTATTTGGACAAACACCCCGTAACCACAAAGTTGAATTTGGAATTTATGAAAAAAAAAACGTGCGCATAACAGTCATGTTTTTTTAGAGAATCTAGTCAATGTTGATTTCCGCAATTATCGAGGTTTGGCAATCCTCCTTTGTCCATTTGTACAATAAAGGGAGACATTTATTGAAAGATATTTAAAGTTTTAAAAAAAAATTTCTGCCCTTATTGAAAAAAAGTTGTTTCATTCCGACACTCTCTGATCTTGCATCGAAATGTAGTTATATTTAAGATTTTATAATATTTGACTGCTGCAAAAGTACAAGGTTTAAACCTACACATCAAGCTTATTTCAATTAAACAGAACAATGTGTCATCGGCACCTTCATTTATTATGGGTGATAGACAGTCTTAAAAAATGTATTTGACATTGGGTTAAATTCATACGTTACCGCCAGTAAAAATTTATTTAAAATAAAATAACAATTAACAAAAAATTAAAAATAACATGAAAATTGCCGAATTATGGATTTTACTGGCCAACTCACAAGCCTTAATTTTTTTTTAATAGAAAAGGAAGAAGTCAGGATAACCATCTGTACAAAGTGTGGAGTGACTATGATAGAATCTTTAAAGCCTAAGTATATTGTTCTGTAAGCGAAGGGGGGGGGGGAAGAAATGTGCAATCAAAAAAAAATTGTTTGTAGAATATTTTTCACATATCAAAAAATGAAGTCGACACAATTCTAACCATCCTATGCGAATGGTGTAAAAGGGTATGTAATATTGGCGTAAATATGGAACTGGAGATAGACAGTTTGGCGCTACTAAAAAATTTGGGATTTATTAAATAATACCAAAATTAATATTTGATTAAAATTAATAAATAAATATTATTATAATTTATTTTAATTAAAAAGAATATTTAATAAAGTAATGAATGATTCATATAAAAATCGGAGTTCTTTTTCTAATAAACATTTTTTTCCAATAAAATCCATAAATAAAATTTTCCATATTATCAACTCTGATTCCTCTTCTAATTCTATATTCAGCTTTTAAATGAGACCATAAATTTTCGATCAGATTAGTATGATTCCCATCAGCATTAACAAATCCTTCAGAATGAGAAACTATCAAATGTTGACTACCGAATAATCTGACTGCAGGAGGATAAGAAGGATACCCATCTGTGCAAATTATTGATCCTGGTATTATAAATTCATTAAACAATTCAAAAATAGTTGTTGAAGTTCTATTCGGTACAATTTTTAAAAATATTCTCTTACTTGGAGTATCTTCTATACCCCCCACAAGCCATTGTGTTCTTGGAATATTATCAATTGTAGATGATGGATTTGTTATTAATCTCCCTCTACATATTGCAGTTTCATCTATCTGAACTATTATTCCAGGGCCTCCAATTTTTCCAAATATCATATTTTGTTTCAGTTTTATAATTTCAGCAATTAATTTTCTAATTTTTATTATTGAAGGTTGGGTTATTGTAGTTATCATTTGTGTTTGAACTAAATCAAACCCACATAACCATGAAAAAACACATCTGAAAATTAAATTCATTTCAAATTTTATACCATTTAATTTTTTATTAAAAAGAAGTCCCTTTTTTCATTACAAAAATTACATTTAAAAAACATTCCAAAAGGTCTTGTTTTATCATTAAAAATATGTAATAATCCAGTGTTACATGATGTACACCTATAAGATAATGATATAAATTCATTATTGAATAAAACTTCCAAGGCTTTATATTGATCAATAAATATCGGATCATATATTGAAAAAAGGTGACTTTCCAGTTTGAGGGGCGGGTTCGAATCCTGGTGGCCACGCCAAATTTTTTATTTTTAAAAAAATTAAGATTAATATCGCAATATGAATCATCGAGAAATTGTACTTCTAACAACGGATTATTCAACAACATTAAGATGGCTTATGGATAATGAATACATTCCATCAATCAAATTATGCCCGCATTGTCCTAATCGTGGGATGAATTTACAGAAAAATGTATTGTTATACCGCTGGCGTTGCGGTTCTTGCAAAACAAGTATTTCACCATTCCAAAACACAATAATCTTTAATTCTAATTTACAACTTCCACAAATTATTGATTTAATATATTTCTGGTGTGTGGATATGACACAAACAAAAACATTAGCTGAAATAAAATGCAATTCGAGAGCCACAACTTTTAAATGGTATAAATGTTTGAGTTTTCAGGCATTCTTTATAATGCGAAATATAGTTCCTCAAAAAATAGGTGGACCTGGTCGTATTGTGGAAATCGACGAAGCTAAATTTTCGAAAATGAAATTTAATGTTGGTCGACTTGTTAGATCACCATGGGTAATCGGGGGTGTTGATATCGAAAATGGAGATCTATTTTTTCGGGAAGTTTTGTTCAGGAATCGAGAAACAATAACCAATGTTTTGGTCGAATGTGTTGAAGTAGGAACTACAATCATAACAGATTGTTGGCGTGGGTATATGAACCTAGAAGATTTAGGTTTTCGTAATTTGACGGTAAATCACAGTAAAAATTTTGTTGATCCTGAAACAGGGGCAAACACGCAAGCAATCGAAAATCGTTGGAGCGTCTTTAAGCGTAAATTTAGATCAAGATCTATAACAATCAGAAGTGATTTAAGTTTGCTGTTTGCTGAATTTATGTTAAAGTTAAAATTTAAGGCTGACACATTCTTAATAATGATGAGAAATTTAAATAAATTTTAATCTTAATTTTTTTAAAAATAAAAAATTTGGTGTGGCCTCCAGGATTCGAACCCGCCCCTCAAACTGGAAAGTCACCTGAAAAAACGTTATTGTTACTATTTTGCATTGAGGTTGGTTTTGTGCTTAATATATTTTTTATTTATTTATTTTAGTATATAAATAATAATTAATTAATTAAAATATACCTTTACTAAAAAATTTGGGATTTATTTATAAATCCCAAATTTTTTAGTAGCGCCGACAGTTGCACTGTTTCAAGCTGGTATTCCATATTTAACGACCTGGAATCTAATTTTTTAGCTGAAAATCATCATAATGAGCAATGAGTGGTCCATATGTTAAGTTCGAATTTGACAAAACAGAGTAAAAAAAGTACCATCGTGGCATACTACTGCAGTATACCTACCGGCGGTTGGTGGTTTTGTAAGATGATATCCACATCCCTTGGTTTTTGAGGTGATGGAAAACCGGAATAGAGGTATTCCGATGGAGATTAAAAGATGCATAATTGCCCCGGGCTTGACAGTTGTTACTGATTCTTAGAGAGGTTATTTGAACCTCAGAGAAATATTACAAGATTTGTGTATTGACCACCAAACAGCTAATCACATATGGGAATAAATAAACAGTGAAACTTGAGTGCATACACAAACTATTGAATGAATGTGTCTGTAATTAAAAGGCTATGTGGTGAGAAAGAACAAATCATGGGTATTTGATGAATGTAGTGGAAAAGGTTTTTTTTGGTCTGTTTAAACTAATTTATAAAGAAATTTATTGGATATGATGTTAGGGTAATTTCTTATTAAAATGCAATTTAAATAAATTAACAAAATAACAAATATAAAAAAAATAAAAACCGAATGCATAAATGCCAAGTACAACACAAAGAATATCAATAACCGATACAAGTTATTCATACGAAACAATGCTATATGAACGACTTATTTCACGATACTTATTTGAACTATTCAATGATAAAGAAGGAATGATTGTATAGCCTGCTTCATTTGGCTTGTTAAGAAATAAACGTAAATGTGTATATTGAAAAAATATGACGTTTTCAAAACGTACAAAAATAGAGGATTGATTTAATTGGACATGTACACTTAATTGAAAAATAAACAGTAAGTATTAGGACATGATATTAATTATAAATAAAATTATTTTTTATAATAATATATATTAAAAAATATAAATCTTTTTAAAATGTCTTACAATTTTTATACAACGCATATTTTGCCCGTTTAAACTGGGACTGATAAATTAGTGGTATATTTTTTTGTTCCACATGGTCTCATACGTCAAACTACGAGATGTGTTAGCTATCGTGGTATTCTTAAGCTTGTCTCATATAATAGAAACATCGACAAGTATGCGTGTAATATTTTATGCATAGCATACATCAAGTAATCATCTATTCGGGATAATTCCTTTCTTTCATTTTACAGAATAAACCGTAGACGTTGTTTGTCAATTTTATGGAAATGGAGTATCAATGTTACCCCGAAAGAAACCTTATTAGGGTTCCTGTTTCCAAAAATGTCGTTCTTTCGTCATATTCGAGTTGTGAGGTTGTTGTGCCAACTATTTTAATACAAATCATATGATGTTAGATGGCGATGGTATAAGGTGTCAAATCGGCGAAAGTTTTTTTCGATATAAACCAAAAAACCAACGAAGTAGGGCTACGAACAAGAGCTTTGGGTTTTCGTTATAATGGATTGTAGTACAACCCGAATAAGGTTTTTATTAGTTATACCGAAATCGTTCCGCTTCTGAATTTTTGTCATTAATTTTAAACGTGTGTCGACCAGGAACAATTTTAATCAGCGACAAGTGGGGAGCCTACAATGGGATTGTGAATTTAGAGTTCGAACATCAAACTATCAATCACAGCTATATTTTGTAGATCCCAAATCTGGCACACATACTCAAAATATCGAGTCCTATTCGAGAAAGCTTGACCTAGAGTAAAAAAACGAAAAAAACACATGGAATTTTATCAAAAGAGTATCTAAATGAGTGGATGTAGAGATATAATGTTTACAATGACGAATTTCCAATTGTCTTTGATTTAGTTAAAAATTATAATTCTTAATTTAATAAATATATCAAACTTTGCTTTTATTTAAATAAATTATTTTATTATTAAAAAATGAAATAGAAAGGGAAAGGGGAAAAAAGGGACATGATATTAAAAGGAGGAAAAAAAGGACATAATCCAAAAATCTTTCCAAAATTTTCGATGATGACAACGAAGCACTCAAATTTGCAAAAGTCATGGCATCCTTTTTTAGATTTCAAGTTGTCCGATGGATGGATACTCATTGAAACAAATCAATGAATTTCAATATAAATGTAAGAAAAAATTACATAGAAAAGTATAAAGCTCTTTAAAAAATACGATTTTTGAAAATTTGCACATTTGATTTGAGGACTTTATCAGTTAGTTTACTTGTGGTTGTGTAAAGTAAGATTTACATCATTAGAAAAATTTTTGGCCATTCTTCGCATACAATTAAAAGGATTATAGGGTTGGTTGAAGAAAGAATAGTTGATTGTGTGGAGGTAAGCGAGTTGAACACAGGAGGAATAGGAATACAAGTGCAGAGTGATGAAATTAAATTTGGTAAAATAAAATTCATTCGGAACATCATGTTGAAGAGGCGTGGGTTTTTGGAGGAGTTGAAAAAAACAAAAGAAAAGATTTTTTTGCAATAATGGTGGAAAGGATAGATGCAAAGACTTTAAGTGAGTTAATTTTGAATTACGTTTTACCAGGTTCGATAATAGTAACTGACTTGTGGAAAGAGTACAATACATTTAAAAACAATAACGATTTCATACACAATCATTCCAAAAGTTTTAAAAACAGTGAAGGTGATAATACAAACACCATAGAAGGTACTTAGAATGGTGTAAAAATGTCCGTACCTGCAAGATGTACTGTAAAAAAAAAGATTGAAGGCGAAATTGTTCGAATTTGTTGGAGAAGACAAAATTAAAAAGACTTATGGTTAGCTTTAATTAATTGAATGGATGCGTAAATATTTTGTTTATACATATACACTAATGAGCATAAAAAAATAGGCAAAAAATAAATAAAACATTTTAATAAACCTGGGAAGATATAGAAGAAAGTTAAAATAAAAATATTCATGTTTTATTTTCTAGATGCTATATCTAATATCAACAGTCGCCTTATCTATTCAATAAATATATTCTCGAGACTTTTATTTTTTAGAAAATCAACATGGTGCAAAAAAAAAGTAGACAATCACAAATTCTGCCAAAAAAGCTATCTAATAAAAAATTTTTCCATTCCATGCCAATTAAGAACTTTGAAAAATCAATATTCGAAACTATCGCACTCTATAAGCTCGGATTCATGACAAATAAAATATGTAAAAAACTGGCTGTAAATCGTTCCAGAACGTATAAAGTCATTAAAAAGTTCAAAGAACATAATACTACAGAAAAAAAAAGATCTGGTCGAAAATATTCATTGATTATGTTGATATTGAATTGATAAAAAACAAAATCAGGGTAAATAATCGAATTAGTTGTCAAAAGCTGACAAATATAATAGAAAAAGAGAAAAACAAAACAATTTCAAAGTGGACTGTGAGCAGAGCATTAAGATAAGAAAGATTTTTTCCCCGTTCTCCTGCAAAAAAACCATGCTAACAAAAAAAAATTGTCGAAAGATTTTCAATTGTTTCAAAATGAATTTATTGGCAAAAAGAGCGATTTCAAAAAATAGTATGGATTGATGAATGTAGATTTAAGCTTTTTGAATCAGATGGATGTAATAAAGTTAGAAGATGCGAGAGTTCACGCTACGAGTCTGAGAATATTAAACCAACGAGAAAATTTGGTAGTGGAAGTATTATGGTATGGGCCTGTATATCATATGGAGGTGTAGGTAAAATAGTTATTATAAATGGGCTAGTGACCGGTTTGTAGGGGGGAGGTTCGATTCTCAGTATTTGCGTTTTTATAAATAAATTTTATTTTTATATAATTTACTTTAAAACTTTATTTAAACAATCCCATGCCGAAGCACCTTGAAATAGAACTAGGAACACAAACATACGAAGCAACTGTTTCATATTTAATGATAAATAGTTTTATTTCGAACGCGGCGAATTGCATGGGCTGCCATGGTAAATTAATGGTCTTGAAAAAGAACAACACAGTAATCTATTGGCGATGCAACCATTGTAAAAAGAAAAAATCTATAACAACAGGAACTTTGCTTTACAATTCAAACTTATAGTTAATGAAATCAATTTATTTGTTATATTTTTGGTGCGTTGATCTAACACAGAAATTGACTTGTTTCGAGATTTCAACAAACTCGAGGGATACAATAACAAGATGGTATCGCACCTTAAGCGAACAATCGTACCAAATAATGTGTCAAATCTCCCCTTCGAAAATGAGAGGAATAGGATGCACTATTTAGGTAGACTAATCCAAAATTTTCAATGCAAATTTAATGTTGGGCGTTTAGTCAGCTCACCATAGGTGATAGGAGAAGTTGATATCATAACCGGCGAACTATTTTTCAGGGAGGTGTTATTTAGAAATAGAGATGCTAATAAAAGTGTGTTGCTTGAATGTGTCGAGATTGGAACGACAATTATCACCTACTACTGGAGAGGGTATTTAGACTTGGAACTGTTAAGCTACAACCACTTGACCGTGAATCATAGGAAGTATTTAGTAAATCCCAGAACGGGTGCAAATACTCAAGCTATCGAGAATAGACGGAGTGTTTTTAAGAGGAAATTTAGAGCGGGATTTTTTACGAGTAGAAGTGATTTAAGCTTCATGTTTGCAGAATTACTGTTTAAATTAAAATTTAAAGGTGAATGCTATTTGATGATGATGAAGAATTTGAATAAATTTAATTCTTCTTATTTTTTAATTATTAAAAAAAAACGCAAATACTGAGAATCGAACACCCCTATAAACCGGTCACTAGCACGGCTGGCTTTGTTTAAAATAACCTTGTTCCACTTTCACTGTTGTAATTACCTTATTATGGATCAATAGTTTTAAAAATATAGCAAAAAACAAAAACTGCCCCGTCATCTATTACAAGACGAAACTGAAGCAAAGTTTTTGCAGAAAAAATGAATTATTTTAATCAATCAATGTATATATATTGGATTTATATGCGGTGAGACAGAATGAAATGTTTATATACAAATGCAAAAAGGAAACTTATAAATATTTTATTGTCACTTTCAAACACCGCCTTGCTAACAAAAATATAAACTTTTGTGTTTTTTTCGATCATAATACTTTTTGCTGTGGGACTATTAAAGTTATAATTGAACATTTTTCAAATATCATAAGACGAATAGAGAACTTAATCTATGGTCATTTAATTTAAGAAAAATGTTAAATAACCTTTCAGACCGTGAGTAGTAGTTAGTAGTTCGATTTATTGAACCAAAAACTACTAAAATGACGTATATTCTCGGAAGAATTAATCCCAAAAAAATACCAGGACGTAGAATTTCAACACGTGTAGTTGAAAAAAGGAAGCTGTAACATTGAATGTTCGATTTATAAAGTATGTTTAATGGGAGCAATAGTAATAACAGGTGGATAGATCGTTATTGGGTACTTTTTCGGAATTTCCCCCCGGATAAATAATTTTAAATTGTAATTAAAAAATAATAAAAAATAGATTAAATTTAATTCATAATACTTAAACGTCAATTATGATAGAACAATCGTATATCACTTAACATGCATTCAAACATATTAGTATTGTGTTTACTCCTCCACATAAACTCTTGAAAGTAAGTATCCAATAAATCTTTCCTAGTACCACAGTCCATCTTATTTCTTCTTTTAGCTCTCATCCACAAATTCTCAACCCTGTTCGTATGTGCACGTGTTAGCGGGTCCACAAAATTTACCAAATGGTTAACAGTTAAATTAATATAATCAAAATTACCTATAGTATTATTAGCACGCCATAGATCACTAACTATAGTGTTGCCAGGTGATTTTTATTTCGAATAATAGACAAAAGTGTGTTTGCGTCTCTTCTATAAACACAAACAATAAAACATTCTTTTGTTTCATCATCGATGCCTGCAAAAGCCCATTGCTGTATTGTTGATCGTCCCCTATTATATTTCTTCTTACAAATAGAGCTTCATCAATCTGAACAGTGTGTCCAATCCCCCCAATTTGTGTGCTCGTCAATTCTATTTTCAAGCCGCAAATTTCTCGCATATATGACCGCCAATTTACAATCGCTTCAGATTGCCACTTTAATTCATGTTTTATTTTTTTGACACTACATTCATCTTGTGCACAAAAAAAATATATTATTTCGTTTACAAGCAAATTTGAATTTTAAAAAAATTTATCTTTTAAAATACTAGTTTTCACTCTACAATGGCGATCACAACGCCAACGAAACGGAAATATTGTTTTGGTTTAACTAACAACTGAAATTAACCTGCTACAAACTAAGCAGCGTTTTTTCTGTCGGTATAAGATCGTTGTTTTGGCAAAAGGCCAAAGTTGACGTATCATTGTTTGTTAAGGTTACAAGTTTGAAAATATTCATTGGGTAAATTAAAAATATAGTTATATTAAAATTTGTAAAACTCTAAAATATTATTTTTTAATTACAATTTAAAACCATATATCCGGGGGAAATACCGAAAAGGTACCCGTTATTGTTTCCCCAAAAAAACCATGTAATTTTGACCATCCTGCCACTTAGTTTACAAGCAGTAAAAATATAGTACAAATAATATTGAAGGAATGTGATCGTTGTCAATAAAACGATTACCGTATTAAAATAACCGCAAGATAAAGGTATTTGAGTTTATATGACGAAGACATAATAATCTCTATTTGGAAAGATCTTTAATCCAGGTGTAAAAATCTCAACAATCAAGGTTTAATTTTATACTTTTGATCTACTCATTTTTTTAGTAGTTAAGGGCTTTATGGTTAGGTTAGAACCTTGAGGAAAAAAAGATTTTTAATTTAAAAATTTTAGCTTTTACCCTCATGAATTTTTTGATGTTCAGTATTCTAGGTTTGGCAATGTCCGCTGGATGCACAGTTGAAGAAATGGCGAAATTCTTCAATGCAAGACACGAAAAGAAAACCCAACAACTAAAACAGAACCTGGAAGAAGAAAGAATATGTTATTTGAAAGAAGAAATAAAAAACGAAACCGTTCCACAAAAAGATTCCAATGAAAAAGATTTAGAAAACCCAGAAAAGGATTTAGAAATCCCACAAAAAGATTCAAATGAAAAGGATTCAAACACCCCAGAAACATCTACATATGACAACTATGATCAGGAAAGCAACATTTCAGTCCGAAAATATAAACTAAGAAAACATTTATCCGATTCCATATTCTCTGAAAAGGAAAGTGGCAGGATTAGGTCTCGGTTAACTGATTTTATTTCCACACAAGTCGACATACCCCGAAAATATCTTTTAATAAGTAGTAAAAAAAATGTCTACGAGAAATATAATCTTGATGAATTCCCAAGCGCAGAAGATGACGCAGAACTCATACTAGAAGTGAGATGTCCCAAAGAAATGTGCTCATACGTCAAAAGTATATACAAGATATATTCCATTAGGGTTACCCAAAATTGTTCTAAGATCATGGACGTTTATTTTAAAGATTTTAAAAATATTTTATGTTTGTCTACCAAAAGAAAAAGTGGGTGGTTTGGAACTGGAACGTGGCTCATCCCAGAAAGTTTATTAGATATGTATATTTTATATCCAATATTTCATGTTTTCGGGATTAGAAAAGCTGCAATGATTATTTCTCATTTACAAATTCTCACCAAAGGATTTCGAACAAAAAAATACTTTTATAACAAATTAGATATGGAGAACTTACTATTCTCTTTATTTGAAGAAGAACCTGTTAAACATTATATGCATACCTTATTTTTTAAAAATACAGACGTACCCGTGAACCCCTTTGCAATTATTCGATGTTCACACTTTTGGAATTCTCTACTATTAGAAGACAAGTCTGTTTGTTTTAACGAAGCTCCTGAAAAGTGGATTGATTCAACTACTTTGAAAAAATTCATAATACAAAGGAGATAAAAAAGAGGAAAAAAATGTTCTATAAAATTATTAACAATAAGTTGCCTAAAACATCTGATGCGTCCCATAGTAATAAGTGAAGAGGGTAAATATTCTGCAATCAGGATTAAAAATTTAAGTAAAGACTGTTAATCAGGTCTTGCCTTTTAATTTAAAAGACCCGCTTTTAATTACAGGATCTAAATAAATTAAATATGTCTTATGATTCAAAAATAATTTAGTACTCGACCAAAGCACTACCCAATATTTCGTTAGAGGCTGTATTTTCCTCTCACAGTTGAACTTAAACGAAATGCTCGTTGTTTATTATTTGAACAACGAACTTTCTTGTTGGGTACTGTATTTGGATCTAGGTTTTTTTGTAGTAATACCCATCGATGTGCAGGACCTATAACTGTTTTGATGGTTCACACACTTGAACTCTTTCTATTAGATTAAGAGTTCAAAGTCATTGTAATGAACACTCTTTGGTAATATATGATTTTTTGGGGTCGGGCCCTGGATCAAACACATAAATTACTGTTGTTTTTCTGTGGTTTAATGTTGGTCATGTTTTGATTGCACAATTTGTTTAGGTAATTAGAGGGAAGAGTAGGGAAAGATGAGGTTTTTTGAAAGTTGCTAGAAGAATAAATAAAGAGGAGCTTAACAGAATTGTAGAAGAGAAGATTCTACCTGGAACAAGAATAATTACCGACTGTTGGGGTGGTTATAATGATCTGAGTAAGAATGCGCTTTCACATTCTAAAGTAAACTACAATTATTATTTTGTAAGGCCAGAAGACCACACAATGCCATAGAACGCGTATGGATAACTTTAAAAAGTAAGATACAAAATGCTCGAGGCTAAATTATCGAGGAGAATATATTGACACTTTACTTTTTGATGCATATATCCTTCTAAAAATGACGGACGATTGCACGTAGGTTTATTTCAATGAAAATAGTTTGATTAATAAAAATTATTACATTTTTTTGATTTTTCTTAATTATAAAACATTAATTTATGTGTTCGATCCTGGTCCAAAAAGTCTTATATTACCCACAATTTTTTGTGGAAATGTTGTTTAATGGTAGATTGCTAACTATAGATTTAATGCAAGTTAGAACAAACAGTAAGCTCTTGGAATAAGAAATATCTTTTTTTTTGTTATTTGAAGGTGAAATACGAAATTTCTTTCAAAAAGTGAATATAATATAGGCGAATGAATACGGAAAGTCTACTTGTTGTTGGTATTTTTATTATTCGATTGGGTTTTTTTTATCGGGGAAACAATTTTTTAGTACAATATTTATACAAATGAATGAGCATCTATATCAATTATGGTTGGTTTATTACCATTACCATCCTATCAGCTGTGAAACGACAGCCACTACCTAAAAACATTTAGTCGATTGTTAAGATTTGAAATAAAAGTTGGTTTATATTCTGTTTCTAAATGTTGTTTTAAGAAAAGTATAAAAATACGGGTTTTCTGAAAAAAACGAAGGAAGTTAGTTTAACATTTCTAGGAGTATGACCTCGTTTAGTGCTGAGGCGGGTCACTTGACATGGCTATAAAAGAAAGTGTTTTTACAACCCTAAATAAAAAACGTTGAGTCCATAAATAGCCAAATCAATAATAAAAATAAATACCCATTTAATGAAAGTAAAAATACAAGAGCATATCATTAAAAACAACAAGAAAAACGAGAAAATTGCGTATGAAGGGTATTTATATAATTTCAAAGAAATCATTGGACCTTTGAAACGATAGGGATGTAATCAGCGAAGCTGTTCCACCTATATAAAGATAGAGTTTGAACTACGAATTAGTAGAAATAACCTCACATTGTCATTTAAAGGACGAAGCTAAATTTGAGCGTTTAATTTTAAATAATATTATAAAACAAAGAGCCTTAGACAAAAGAGAAACTTCAAGAGACGTCGCTATACATGCAATTTCATTACCAGGAAACTCAAATTTATCTGTAAACGTTAAAAAAATGTCGGATTTGGTGTGCGGAAAATTGGAATAAAAGCTAATTTTACAATTGACTCAAAATATGATATTCCTTTTGAATTACAAAGTACGCGTAAGGGAGAAAAATTTTTGTATTTTTATTCAGGGATAGAGGATAAAGACATAATAGTGGTTTTTACTACCAAAGAAAATATAATTCATTTTATTTATAGCAAAATAATTATATGTGACAGTACCTTCAAATCAGCGCCAAGTGATTTCGAGCAACTTTTTACTATCCGGTGTAATGTTAGAGGGTTAAATTTACCTTTAATCTATTGGTTTATGAAAACTAAAAATTCTTTGACTTATAAAAAATTTTTTAACTTGTTAGAATTCGAATGTAGAATATATGAAACTTTCAGAAAAAAATTGTTTTGGATTTTGAATTAGCTAGCTTTAAGGCATTAAAGGGGCTTCTCTCTGATTCTTGTCGTTATGTTTGTATTTTTCACCTTGGGCAGATAATATGGAGAAGAGTTCAAGCTTTTGATTTTACAAAGCTTTTTTTGAATGATTTTGATTTTAAATTTTAAATTTTCCGTAAAAATGATTCTTGCTCTTTCATTTGTTCACTCTGAACAAGTATTAATTGTTGCCAATAAGCTTGAAATTTTTCTAAAAGAAAAAAACGCTGATAAGGCACTTAAGTTATTTGAATGGTTTAAAACCGAGTTTTTAATGCTAAAAAAAACCAACAAAACCATCGAATTTTGGAAAGTTTATGAAAGAACAAGGAATAATATTCCCCGCATCTCTAACAGTATTGAAGGATTTCATCGGTATTTAAACAATTTGATCCGATCTAAACAAACATCAATATTTCTAATCGTAAAATAATTGGAAAATGAACAAGAAAAAACAGAAAAAAAAACCACTGAGTACTTTACATGAAGAAAAAAAGAACAAAAAAGATAAAATGCAACAATGTGTTAAAACGTTTAACGAATACTATGGAATTGATTATTTGTGCACAATTGCATCAACATTTGCATGGGAAATGGATTAAAACAGTTACTTATCTCTTTTAATACATCTCTTTTAGATTGCTCTTTTAGTTTGTTTTTTTTATTGATTTGGCGATTTTTGGGCCAAGCCGTAGAATTTGTGCTAAATCTTTTCTAAACACTATAATTGTCTTCACCATATATCTTGCTGCATCCGAAATAATTAAAATAATGTTTTTGGCCGATATATTCATTTTTTCTAAGCTTTCTAAAACCAAGCTTTTTACCATAGTTGAATTCATACTTGTTTTGTGTGGAATACAATCTAAAAGAAATATTTTACGAGGCTCTTCAATGTTAGCTGCCAAAACATTAAAATATTTCTGCTTGCGGATTTCCGACTCATCAATTACAAGAAATAGCTTTTTATTTTCAAAATATTTAATAAGACAATCTAAATGTTCGTTATACATTTTATTTAGATTATTGCGTGCATTAGAAACAGAAAATATGGGAGCTCCTAAACATTTGAATAAATTGTTGTCTGCTGGATTTTCCAGCATATACAGCGGTATATCTGCAGATACAAAGGCTTGGATAATTTTCCTAGTAATGTTTTCTGCAGAGTTATCAAAAAAAGTTTGAGTTGGTTTTTCTACATTGTTGTTGTTTTGTATAGCTGTTCCTTCCAGGTGTTTCTTAGTTCTTCTATGTGAATCAACATTCGATTTCCTTGTGCAGTCAACAATACAAGGACATAAGTTGCAAAATATCTCATTGTTAATACACAAAGTGAATTCGCTTTTAAATAATCTGGTATATCTTAACGTCTTGTTTATTTTGGTTTCTGATGTTTTTGTCATTTTTGTGGCAAATTTTTTAATATTTTATTGCAAAAAATTGCATTGTTTTTAAAAAATTGCATTTGATAGCCCTACTTATTACCAAATAATATTTAATTTCTTTAATTTTATACGGTTTTGATACCCATGACATGTACTTTTTACGAATCCGTGCTGATCCCAATAGTTTATGGTGGTACCCAAGACGCATTAAACTTTCTTATGGAAGTAGGTTTAAGGCCGCGGTTTAAACATTGCCTTTCCTGTGCCGTGCAAATGCGTCACACTGTTTATAATAAAACAATGGACGGCATTGCGTTTAGATGCATGAATAGAGATTGTAACAGCTACAAGTTCTATTTTTCAATAAGAAAAGGAACTTTTTTTGATAGCTTTACCATAAGTCTAAACAAATGCCTCCTTGTATTTTATAGATGGGCAAAGGACGAATCACAAGCTTCTGTTATTGAGGACACTGGAATAGGGAAGCCAACAATTATAAGGTTCTATGCAAAGATGAAGTTGTTGTGTGCCAACTATTTCAGAGAGTTTCCTATAACACTGGGTGGTAACAATATTATATGTCAAATATATGAAAGTCTATTTAGGCATAAGCTAAAAAGCCATAGAGGAAGGGCTACCAGTAATGAACTTTGGGTTTTTGGCGTTACAGATACTTTCTATAAGCTTGCAAGGATCTATATGAGATTGTTCGAAAATCCTACTGCCGAAGAATTACTTCCTATTGTAAGAGAAATTTGCCGACCAGGAACAATCATTTATGGTGATCAATGGAGATCCTATAATAACATAAGAACTCTTGGTTTCCAACATGAAACATACTTTATATTTTGTGGACCCCGCAACTTTTGTAAATACCCAAACAATCGAGTCTTATTTGGCAAAAGTGAAGTTGAGAATCAAAAAAATGAAAGCAGTTTCAGGTAATCTCCTCGAGGAATATTTACAAGAGTGGATGTGGAAGGACAACATACAGAATAAAAATTGGGGAAATTTGGTAGAATTGATTAAAATTTATTATCAATAATCTTTTATAAAATAAATAAAAAAACTAAAAATATTTTATTTTCTGGAGGGGTTTAAATTACATAGAATTTCTGGGAGATTTAAATTACCTGGTCCAGATTTTTTTATTTGTTTTTTTTTAAGAAAAGATTTTTTAATTCTTGACTAAAAAAAATTTAAAATTTAATGTAAAAAATCGCGAATTGAACTTTTGATGCCTTTAAACCAGAGGTTTAGAAAAACCCCACCCAATTGAAAACCTCGCTTTTTGGGTACGTTTTTAGAAAAGTGCCCCAAAAACGGGGTCGGAATGTATTTAAATCGAGATTAGGTTACATTGGGTTAATATCAGGATTCGAACCGAGGGAGGTAGTATTTTGAATTTGCTCCAAAATTACTAACCAACCATCGCATACAATTAAAAGGATTATAGAGTTACTTGAAGAAAGAATAATTGATTGTGTTGAGGTAAACGAGTTGAAAATAGGAGGAATAGGAATACAAGGTCAGATTGATGAAAGTAAAATTGGAAAAAGGAAATTCAATCGGGGACATCATGTTGAAGAGGCGTGGGTTTTGGGAGGAGAGAAAAAAAAAGGAAATTAATTTGCAATAATAGTGGAAAAGAGAGATGCAAAGACTTTAAATGAGTTAATTTTGAATTACGTTTTACCAGGTTCAATAATAGTAACTGACGGGTGGAAAGGGTATTCGTTTAAAAACAATAACATTTTCATGCATAAACTAGTAAATCATTTCATAAGTTTTAAAAACAGTGAAGCTGACAAAACAAACAAAATTGAAGGTACTTGTAATGGTGTAAAAATGTCCGTACCTGCAATACGTACTGTAAAAAAAGAGATTGAAGGCGAAATTGTTTGGAGAAGACAAAATAAAAAGACATTATGGTTAGCTTTAATTAATTTATTTTTGCGTATTTATTTTTTTTTAACATATATTATTTTATATTTAATTTAAAAAAAATGCGTTCCTATCGATATTCGAACCCGGG
Source organism: Tipula confusa (assembly GCA_963556175.1). Classification (NCBI taxonomy): domain Eukaryota; kingdom Metazoa; phylum Arthropoda; class Insecta; order Diptera; family Tipulidae; genus Tipula; species Tipula confusa. Next base: position 86,617 of record CAUVYK010000553.1, read on the forward strand.
TATATTAAAGTGTTGTTCAACCTAAAAAAGATATCTTGTAGGTTTGTTGATACCATTATTCCATATCCACTATGTTCTATTTTTTGGCGATAATAGTCAGTCCATGAACTAAGCATTTGTTTTCATTTCTTTATGCTTATGTGTCTAATTGTGATTAAATTTAGGGATATCCATTCTGCACAAGATTCTGGGATTCAATTGTATATGAGATGTTATTTTTCTAAGATTTTGATCTGAAGCACTCGAGTTTCAAAGAATGTCCTTTGTTCTAACTTCTTTATATAGATGGTCTTTACTTTTACGTGTATTGGCGAGACTGTTGGAGTTAACAATGTTTGTACAGGCTAATTTTCTTATCAAGATTCATTATCATTTGGTTCAAATTTGAAAACATTTCATTAATGTTTTGAGGTTCATTAATTTGTTAATCATAAACATTATTTGTAAATTTGACTGTTTTCATCGTAATGTCCACGATAGCTCTTTGTTTCTGTTTTGTGGATTAGGGTTGGCCAGGAATTATAATAAATAAATGTAAGGGATCAGCTTCCCAATGAATAAAGACCATAATAATAAATATTATAAATAAAATAATAAATATTATAAAATAATAAATATTATAAAATAATAAATAATAAATAATAAATAAAATAATAAAATAATAAATAAGTACTAAATATTATAAATAAATAATAAATAAAATAAAATAATAAATATTATAATAGTAATTCCTTTTATTAATAAATAAAATAATAAATAAATAATAATTGGCTTAAAATTATTTAAATTGTTTATTTTTACCCCTTAAAATGCAAATCTTCGTAAAGACACTCACAGGAAAAACCATAACACTCGAAGTGGATTCAGCCGACACAATCGAAAATATAAAGGCCAAGATACAGGACAAAGAAGGCATCCCTCCAGACCAACAAAGATTGATCTTTGCTGGAAAACAATTAGAGGACGGAAGAACTCTTTCAGACTACAACATCCAAAAGGAGAGCACCTTACATTTAGTGCTCAGATTGAGAGGAGGTGCTAAAAAGAAGAAAGAATTTTCTACTCCAAAACACGTGGCAAGAAAAAGAACGAAGATTGCCCTTAGTTCTTTGAAATTTTATTCTGTGACCAAGGATGGCGTTTTAAAAATATTAAAGGATTCTTGTCTCAGTTGTGGGCCGGGAGTCTTTTTAGCAAAACATAAAGACAGAGTTCATTGTGGAAAATGTTTTTTTACTGAATTTAAAAAGGTTCAATAAAATCTAATGGTAGCATTCTTTACTTTTTTATGCATCCATTAAAGAATTTAATAGATGCATTAAAGAATTTAATTCTTTAAATAATTTATTTACTTTTTTTAATTCAGTGATATTTCTTCTTTTTAATTTGTCTTTCAATAATTTAACTCTTTAAATAATTTAATTTATCTTTCAATAATTTAACTCTTTAAATAATTTAATTCTTTAAATAATTTAATTCTTTAATTAATTTAATTCTTTAAATAATTTAACTCTTTAAATAACTTAATTCTTTAAATAATTTAACTCTTTAAATAATTTAACTCTTTTTTTATGCAGTAATACGTTCTCAATCTTTTTTATGCGGGTTCGAGGATCGTCGCAGTTTATCATGTTGGATAAATCGAAGCGAGTTCTAATTTGTTTTCGTAAGAATCATATACAAAAATTAACGCGAGTTCTAATCTCATATTTATATTCAAATTATTTATTTAGAAAAACGGATCAGTGATACAATTTTACACCCGTGTTCGATTCCTCACATGATACACTATTTTTTTATTTTTTTATTATTTATTTTAATTGAATACTAAACTTAACTCAATGATTCTAAAAATAACACAGTTAAAAGAAGTTTTCGACAACGAAACAAAAGCAAATAACTTTTTATACGAACAATCAATCGTACATCCTGTCCTTTAGGCGGATATTCAGTTTCTACAATCAATACAATAACTGGAATTACAAAAAAATCAATCAGAAAACTGTTATCCTGTATAAGAAAAAAAACAGCGACAAGCTTGGAAGATAATGAAATTAAAATTGGTGGGCCGAATATACAAGTTCGGTTAGATGAGTGTAAATTTGGAAAAGTTAAATATCACAAAGGGCATCCAGTGGAAGGTGCATGGGTATTCGGAGGAGTAGAGTTAACAGCGGAAAGAATTTTTTTTGCTGTTGTAGTAGAAAAGCGTGATCAAATTACCGTGAACAATTCAATACTAAAACATGTACGCCTGACAGTGTTGTTATTACTGATGGATGAAAGGGCTTCAGTTCATTTAAGAAAAACCCTAATTTTATACATCATTTAGTAAATTATTCCATTGAATTTAAAATATTGATGGATTTCATACTAATAATATAGAGGGGACGTGGAATGGTGTGAAATTAGCTGTACTACCACAGATGAGAAACAAAAAATATTTGCAGGGGAGATTGTTTGAATTTATTTGGAGAAGAAAAAATTATGATTGTTTATGGCAAGCGTCTTTGAATTGGATCCGTTCGTAATTAAATTTAAATTTTATAAATTTTTTAAAAACAAAACTGCACAGTCGGGATTCGAACTCGGGGGTAAAATTGTATCTTTCATCCAATTATTATATAATAGTCTAACAAGAAGCACCCATTTAATGACAAACTTTTTTATGACATCCGACGAATTTAATATTATATTCAAACAGGCTTATGTTAATTTATTGTTTGATAACCCTATTCAATGTTTAGGCAGTTATTTATATTACAAAAGATGCACCTGGAGTGAATTTAGGAGAAGAGAAAGCATATTTTTAAATAACGTTCTTTTCAATAGGAAGATTGGCGATTTTAAAAATCATTGAGCTTTGGTGTGAAGGAATACTCATAAAAACCATTGCTAATGGTCTAAAAATAGGCAGAAAGTTATTTGGAAATACACAGCTTAAAATAGGTGAAAACCTAATAAAGAAATATCACAAAATTCTGCATAAAATAGGCGGGGATGAAATAATTGGGATCAGACATCAAATTCCCCCCCCCCAAGTGCATCAGACATTAAATTTTCCCCCTAATAGGAATTAAATATATTTTCCCGCGCAAAACTATAAAAGGCTAGAGATTTATTAACAATGTATACAGCCGAAGAAATAGAAGTTTTTTGCCTCCGATATTTACCGAAAAAAGAAATGAATTGTATGAAATGCCAAACTAGTATGAAATTAGTTACATATAAGAAGTCTGCTGATGAATGTGCTTGGAGATGCATGAATAAGTCATGGGATGCATATAAATTATATGTGTCTGTTAGGAAAAATTCATTTTTGAAGATTTTAATTTGCCGCTGGGAACCGTATTGCGAATTGTCGTAAAACATGCAACTCGACAGCCTCAATACAGCATAGTATTATCCCAAATAGCGTCTAAATGTAGTATTGAAAGAATTTTATCAAAGATGCGTTCAGCAATTCCTGTAGTTGATTTTTCAACAAACAAAATGGGAGGTCCTGGCAAATTCGTACAAATTGACGAAACAATGCTGAATTTTAAATGAAAAAGTCATCGAGGCCATTCCGCTGAAAATAGAACAGACTCTTTATGTATTGTTGAAGTTGAAGAAGGCATTACACGAGCTTTTGCGCGTGTTATACCTGACAAAACTGCTGCAACGATTCTTGCAATTATTGAATCTTAAGTGGCAGCCAATACAACGATATGGACTGACGAACATCGGTCATATTTCAGATTAAGCACCTGCAATTATGAACATTCTACGGTGTGTCACAAATACGAATTTGTGAACAGTCAAACTGGAACTAATACTCAAGCAATTGAATCCTTCCACAACGAATTGAAATTACAAATTAAAAGGTGCAAGGGAGTGTTGACAGGTTCGCGTGCGGCTTTTTTGAACGAATTTTGTTTTTATTTTAATAATAGGAGTAGGTTCGTTGAAGCAGTGATTGATTTAATTAAAGTTCGTTGAATTTATTAATGTTGTTATTTTTCAAGAAAGACCATGATATTTACCAAATTCAATTTTTATTTAGTTTAATAAATTATTCATCAGACATCAAATTTCCCCCCCCAGGGGGAGAATTTGATGTCTGATCCAATAATTGTAGAAATAGACGAATCGAAATTCGTTAAAAGCAAATACCACAAAAAGCACCCTGTAGATTGTGTATGGGGGTTAGGATTCGTAGAGAGAACAGTTGAAAGAAAAATTATTGTTTGTAAAGTTGATAAAAGAGACAAAGACACATTGATGTCTAAAATGAAGGATTATATTTATCCAAATTCGAAAATATTTACTGATGGATGGAAAGGATATAGAAAAATATTTAATTCCCATTACACAGTAAACCATTTAGTTGAATTTAAAAATTAAATTGATTGTACACATATAAATATAATTGAAGGAAACTGGTCTTCAATAAAAGTAGGATTCCCTAAAAGACACAGAACAAAGCCATTTATAGAAAGTTATCCAATTAAATATATGGAAAAGAGAAATGAAAAGGGAAATTTATTTGAAAATTTAATAAAATATATTTTTTAAAATCCTCATGTTTTTTAGAAATTTCAAAAACAGGGGTAATTTTTGTATCTTTATATTTATACCATTTAGGCAAATCTGCGACTGCACTTCCGGATTAAAGATTATAAGTAGATTAAATCATATAATTTAAATGTCAGCTATGGTGCGTATATTTAGAACCAAATATCTTTGGGTTTTGATTATCATCTCTACTTCTGAAATTTAGACATAAAAAGGCATGTAAATTATCGACTGTTCCGAACCAATTGCTGCTCTTTATAATAAAAAACATATCGCTCACCTTTAAAATCGAGAAATGTTTACAAGGTTTGTATTCGGGATAAACACCATCACATATGTTCCTTTCAAAACAACTCCTATCAATAGGCGGAAGGTCACTCTTTTATTCCTATCGATATACTGAAGGTCACTCTTTTATTTTACTTTTAGGAAAATTCCAGCGCGTTAAATAATCTGTGTCTTTATTTGTTAAAATGTGTTTATGGGGGTCCTATATTTATCTGAGAAGAATTAATCTGAATTTATGTTTTAAAACATGTATAGAATTATTACAGACAATAAAATGTTTTTCATTGATTTATACAATAAACCTTGTTATTGTAGAAATGTTATAACAAAAAACAACTGCCTATCTTAATATCAGCACACCTAGTTTTTTATCATGTTCGAAATTGTTTTCTTGTACGTGTAAAATCTTTTATGTGCGTTTTTTTAAAAGGATTTACTTCGAAATAATTTTAAATTTATAATTAAATGATTAAACTATAAAGATTTGCCTGTAGGGGTGATATATATTGTTTAACGAATAGATACAGGAATTTCGACGGCTAGCAGACAAAATTTTAAAATAGCCGGCAATTTTATGAATTTTAATAATCTAAAAAAAATAAATTCAGGAGAAGAACAATCTATTTTGTTTAACGACGTACTTTATCTAGTTTCGATACCTCGAAATCAGAAGAATGTAGAAGTAGACTGTACGTGAAAAGATATTGATATAGGTCACATGAGAGCAGGAAACAGGTCGAAGATATGGTTTTTCAAAAAATAATAAACTTTGAAATGTCATAAATTGGTTCAAAGGGGCTTAAAAGTCAAAATCGTGGAAGAAATAAACGGTTCATTTGTCGAAGTACTTGTAATGCCATTTCTAAATGCAGATATCTTTCTTAAAAGTTATAAATCAAATAGGCATATGTTTTCTTTACAAAATACAATGAGAAGGATCCTTTGAAATATTATAAGTCTTCGGCAGTAGATAACACAAACGCTTCTAAATACAACCTGGTCGTTAATAAGCTAAAATACAAAAATTATTATTTGATAATACCATGAATGCGACAAAGAATATACATCTTAAACATACAAATCTGTTTGTGATAAAATAAGAAAATATAATATCTGTATTTAGTCAAAATGTTATAACTAGGGAATTCAGCCTCGCAAATCTACCGGCAAAAAATATTAAGGTGGTATACTTATTTTCGGCTGGTCAATTATTAAATTCCAAAATAAAGCCGATACAATCCGACACAAAACCCTTTGCCTTAAATGTCCTCATATTTACGATCCCTGGCTCGAGTAATATAACATCTATAGTATATATATTTAATTTATTTTGTGAAATCACTACAACAACCCCACGCTATCAGATGCTCTGTTTTATAATAACAACGGTAACAATTACCACTCGTTTATAAAGAAATTTATCTAAATAAAGTCTATGTTGTATAATATGAACTTTGCTACATATGAACATTAGAATGTTTTCATAGGATTTAAATTAAAATTACTTATATTTATATTAGTGTTCATATTAATTGTACAATGTGTACTTATAATATAAAATTATAAGAAAATATTTTGTAAAATGACTTTTTGGCATTAAAAATATAAATTACTGTTTTAAACCCCCCTGTTATATGAACAACACAAATTAAAATTCTTAAAAAAACGAAAAGAATTTCTTTATTAAAAAAAGAGCTATCTAATGGTATACAAAATGAATCTTATAAAAATCAAAGAAAGTTGGCATTCAAATACTACATTTCTCTAGGCTTGGTAACCAAGCTCTTGAAATCGATCTTTAACACTCTTAAACCAGAAGAACATAAGAAAATAAAGATTTCAAAACTTACTAAACAAGAATTAAAACCAATTTTGTTACGATGGTTCCAAGAAATCCGTTTTCGAAACGTTACTGTTAGCTCTGATATAGAAACCGAAAAGGCACTCGAAATTGCAAAAAACACACTGAATTGAAAATTTTATAGTGTCTACGGACGTTTAGCAGTTTTTATCAAAAAAATGCAATAAAATCAAAAAGATTGTGGTGAAGCAAGTTCGGTCGAGATAGGAACTTTAGAAAATATTAAAGACGTTCTAAAACAAAAACTATCGAAATATAGGAACAACGACATTTTTCATTGTGACGAAACGAAATTGATGTATAAGCAGTCATCTAAAAGAGCACAAACCTTTACCGAAACAGATAAGGTTTATGGAAAATTTTCGAAAGAAAGGCATACTATTTTATTTACAATAAATAAAGCCAGGGGAAACTTAAACAATCAGCAATCGGAAAATCGAAATAACATATATGCTTCAATAGAAGCAATGTTGCAGATCTTCATGCTGAATATAAATACAATGATAAAAGTTGGATGAATTTTTTTTTAAGAAATGGAAAAAAGAATTTGTTTCGGAAATGACAAAACAGAATAGAAAGGTTTTGATGTTATTAGATAACGCACCGGTTCATCCAAAAGATTTAGAACTACATAGTATTGAATTATTATGTTGTCACCGCCTCAATGATTCAGCCACTCGATCACGGCATTATCAAAGAAAGTAAAGATAAATATCGCCAACAACATTTATCGGATATAATGATTAAAATTAAAGAAATTCGGATTTAATGTTTAATAAATATCTACAACAAATTACGGTGCTTGATGCAATAATATAGACGGGCATGTAATAAAATTTATCTTAAAATCATAATAACTAGTTCTATAAAAGGCTAAACAATTGATACCACTCTATAGAGAACATATGTTGAATTTATTAAATGATTATTTCTAGCCGAAATTGGATTTAGAGATCCCAGTATACGATAATTTAGCAGCAGATACTTCCAAAATAATTGATTTTAATATAGAAGATTATCGGAAAACAAAACAAATGTTAGTTATAGATGAAGAAGTTTTTCCATTATATTTCCAGGAATCAGATGGCAAGGTTTTGATTTCTTACAAAACTTTGAAGATGTTAAATGAACTTGAAAAATACTTTATTAATAACAATACAGGAAATTTAAGCTTGTTTTGGAATATAAAAGATGCTTTGAATGTTGGAAAGAAAAAACTAGGTCTTCGAAAATTACGGGCCTTTTGTTTCGTTAGAAAGAAAAATAAAAGGGTTAAAAAAATTCATTTTGTATCTTAAAAGTATAACATATGTGAATTATTATACAAAAATACTCATATTTCTTCTAATATAAACATGTCTAAAATTGGCACCATCTGTTTACATTAGACAACATAAACTATATGCCGAAAAGTAAAATTTGGAAAACATAGGTGATATTTTGTCTCGATGTATGATAAGTTTGATAACACCTCACCGCTTATTCGCAAGTTGGATTAGCATAGCAACGCTTCCTTATCTACGGCCATTCCAGATAGTCTTTGTTTAAAGAATGGATTCATATTAAATTAATAACCATCGTTTTTTGTAGCACAAATTAAAAAACTAGAATCTGAAAGTCGTCTATCTTTTGAGAAAATCAACACCTTCAAAAGTGATGCAGTAAAAAAAATAAAACAATACACATAAAGAGAATGGATACTTTATGTTGATTCGAATTATTAACCATATCAGAATACAGAACTTTCCTTTGGGCAGAAAACCGTATACCTCTTGCTACAGTATCTGATAAAATGTGACTTTCCCGTTTTAACGTACCTGCATTGGGATAGAAGAACGAATTTACGCGTTGATTATTCTAGGAAGATTTCATTTTTCATTTTAATCATTAAAGATAAACATATTTAAAAATTATAATTTAAATGGAATAAAAGCACAAAACTTTACTTATATTTTGAGCCAAAACACAAATTCGCAAACCCGTCATTGAGAACGACATTTCGCATTTCTTTTTAAAATCGTATTAGCAAAAATTTCAATCTTGGTTAGCATTATAACAACATGATATAACTGCTTGATGCCATTATACCCTATCATTATCCTATAAAGTTGTTGCAGATTTGATATTTTTACTCATTTCAAAGGAAACCAACTAAATATATTTTTTGTTTCTTTTATAAATAAAGCTGTCATAACTCCAGTGGCCAAGTAAATTAGCCGAAGGCATGGGTTCAAATTCGTTTTTTAGAAGTTATTTACAAAGGTTAGGTTAGGTTAGGTTAGGTTAGGAACAAAATATAGAAATACCAGGCAAACGAACCGTTTAGCAGAATGTAAAATAATTTAACTAAAAAGCCTATGACTATTTGTAACACAGAAAAAATATATACTATTTAATTTTTTTTCTGTGTCTTATTGGTTATTGGTACAAACTTCCATTACAACAATCAATTTTTATTTATTTTCGTGACTATGTTTATTATATTAATAAAGGCGTGTTTAACATACTACATACTTTCTACTCATATATGTAAATAAACGCACTTGTATTCACATATTTTATAAATAAATTCGTTTCGACATTTACCATTTCCTGTTTTGTGGATACAATAATTCTTTCACAGGGGTATTATAACGTCTCTAAACATCATATTTTTATAATTATCTACTTTCATAAATCCCGATTAAAATATTTTGACCACCTTTTTTGAGTCTGCGACAAAATAAATAAATCAATTATTAATTTTATTTTTCTTGACATTTTCTGTTGTTTTACTATTCAACTTCTATACATATAAAACATTATTGACTCTATTTTAGTAGAAATATAATTTGTTATAAATGATAATTCGTCATTGTTTTATAGAAATTATCTGGTATAAAAAAACCTTATTTTCTATATAAGCAAGTTTGTTCATTTACAATTGATGGAAATTTCGAGAATCCATGTTACCCAAACGACTAACATATTCCATGTTTCTTGTAATTAGGTTTATGAGGTATGTCTCTACTTTGAAGGGGTGGGATCAAATACCTTTCAACTTATAAAAAAATTGTTTACTTAGAATTTAATTATAAAAACGATAATATCTGCAAATTGATCTCATGAGCAAATTATATTTATCGGCTGCGTTTTTTTTTGAATGTAGAATCTTAAATAAAGCAATATGTTATAAAATTTCTTGAACATTGTTTGGACAGCGCACGACAATTTTTCAAATTAAACCATAACTGTTTTATTATTATCGTGTAAATATTACCAATAGTCAGATAATATGTTAAATTGTTCTATGATTATAGCCAAGTTGTGCTAAATAGAATAACCTTTCACATAGTCAGTAATAACACAAACAATCGAATGCATGGTTCCGGATGAAAGATTTACAATATACCTTCCTTCTTGTTATTTCAAGTTATATCTATTTAGTTTTTCTATCTATTTTTAAATTCTTTACCATAAAAATACTTTACCAACATTAGGTTTTCTTTAATATAATAAAGATTCATCAACCTCTTTTAACTGAGCTCCTAATAACGAGGTCCTAAAATGATATCATGATTTTTTTCCAATAACAAATTTTTATTTCTAATAATATTTCATGAATTATTTTTTCACGCTATAGACACATAAGTACATAAAATATTGTTTTTAGCTTGATGTACACATTAAAAAATCGAAACTTTGAAAAAGGATTTTCCGTTTTTTATCAGAAATTGTTTACGTTTAAATCCACCATAAAACCATTGTACCTTTATCTTTGCACCAGTATGGCAAAATTCTGTTTAGGGTTAACAAACCAAACAAAACGTTAAAAAAAGGCGTTTTCTTCTGTTTATTTATATCCTATCAAAAACCTTTTATTTTTGATTGTAATGTATTTTTTTAAAATATAAAAATACGTTTTCGTTTCACCTCTTTAACCCGGAACACATACCTTATGAGATTTAGAAATATTAGGCTACAATCTTGACGGTTGTTTTACATATTTATTTATTTAATAAAAAAGGTGATTAGATGTGTTAATTGTAAATCATTTTTTTTCAATGACCATTTTTTTCTATTTTTTTCTTGAGATCTTTTTACTTTTATGCGTAAACGCAGAAAAAACACAAATTACGCCTTGATGTAGGGTTAAGCCTCGTAAAATTTATAAAATATTCTTTAATACGTGTTTTGAAAGTTATTTTTTGAAAAAATACATAATTGTATATGTTTTTTTATTTATTTTGAATCTTCGCTTTTCTATATGTTAATAATACGGCTGGGAGTTGGTATTTAAATATTAGTCAACACTATTTTAATTGTGCTTTTATTTTAAACCTGCAAGTTCTATTTATATGGTGTTAATTGATTGGGATTTCCCCGAAACCATAATAAATATTTACATATAGAATATATGGATCGTTTCTTTACCTTGTTTGTTTATAGTTAAAATTGTTTTTATACTTGTTAATTAAATACTCAATTTTATTAAACTTCTTAATATACAAAACTTATTCACGAGGTTTTTTTATAACGTAAATGTACGAACGGCATTAACATTTCATCACGTATAATACGTGTTAAATCTATTGTTATGAATTGATTTGGTTTGGACGGAATATCCGTGGAACCATACCAATGCATAATATATGTTCATAAAACGAGACATGTCTTCTCACTACAGGGCTGTAAGAATGAACAAAATTATTACAAACCAGCACAGGGAAATCAGAATGCTTGCATTGCAAGTTATGTATTAACAACATCAAAATATTAAAAAAATGAAACTGAAAATTGCTACAGCGATAAGCGAAATAGACGCCATGCTTATTTTTTTGATTGAAAAAACGCTGTAATTTAAAACCTTCAAAAATTTCTAACTAAATAAAAAATCTGTAAAAACGTATGCATTTACTCTTAGAAAATCCACTTATTAAAATCTCGAGGTATTTTTGTAGCAAATATATAAACCTATTTTTGTAGCCTTGAAATTTACAAATTATATTCGTTTGCAATGGTTCAAATATCGTATCATCAAAAGTATAATTTTTACATAAGCATTGAAGTTTGGCGAAAGTTTTACAAATTGGAAGTCGGTCTGTAAGAACTGCATTATTATTAATTTAACGTAACCGTTTTATAAAATTATTGTGTTGAAGCCCACCTATTGACTCCTGGGTACGAATCTTGGTATAGACCTAAGTAGTTGGGGTATGTTAATTAATAATATTTAAATCGGAGCTGATTAGGTTGGGTTAATAACGGGATTTGAACCAAGGGGTCAATAGAAGGACTAACCCCCAATTGTTTTGGTGGTGAAAATGTTCTAATGCCATAATTTATACAGTTATGATCGAATTGTAGTAGATTATAATAAGTATGTAAAGGCTTTTTAAAAAAATCCAGAGGAAAAATTTTTACGCTCTGTCAAAGGTTTTGATTTTTTAAGTACAAAGTGTAAACATGAACTATTTATTCGTTTCGAACAGACACGAATACCAATAAAACGAATTAACATATAAACAGAGTTATATAAAGAAACATTACAGGGTATTGGGTTATATCATATAACTACTATTTATTTATATTTCCGATTTTAAAGTTTCGCTTAAAAGAGATTATGTTGGTAACAAGAACATTCTTTCATTAATAACATCATTTAGCGGGTTAAAAACAATACGTATCATTAGTTTAGTAGGAGATACGATTTGTATAATTTCTTCCAATCGTACTTTATACATTGTAAATTATTATTATTGATCGGGTTCGTAAACAGTACGTTCATCTACCGATTCCTGTATATTTAAAAGAACAACTATATCGGATTCCGTTTTTACAATGAATTTTGCTAAAATAAACACATTTTATATCTTGTCAGTTTTCTAGACGATTTAATACACTACAATATCGATAACATTTAAATTGTCTTGATATTAGATAAAATAACAAATAAAGCTATTTATAGCACGATGTTTAATTCGCACAATATGTATATATTTATATTTAGCCCGTTAAAGTATCAATAAAATTATTTTGATAGCTTGCGATGTAAAGCTTATTTGCAGCAAGAGTACCATTAAACGTAAACTGTAAAGAATGTTTAATATGTATTTTGTGTTTTGATGTTTATTCGTTTTTGAATAATATTCTCTTGTATATGAATCCGGATAATGTTTGATTACCAATGGGAAAGAGATTTAATACTAATGTAGTTTTTTTTTAATATTCATTTTCCACATCACCTACAACCTATGAATATTTTTAGACTCCGTGAAAAATTTCATGGAAAAAAAACTATTGCTTTTGAACTAGATTTAATAATCTTAACAAATTAAATTGTTACAAATTCAATAGGAAAATGGTTTTGAAAAATGAAAATTTAATTACAGAGCGTTGAATGAAGATGTATATATGTCTTAAACAATTTGAAAACGTCAGTCATTAGTTAAAATATGTAGCTTAGTGGTATAAGGATATCTAAGTCTTTACTAATAAGGTTTATTTTTTTATATAGTAATATCATTACAACAAGCTGGGCTTTTTTCTATTGTGATGTTAAAAAACAAACATCAGTAATATTTATCAACTACTTTACGGGTTTGTTATATGTAAAAAAAATGTATTTATGAGTTTTATATATAATTTCAAGAATGTGCGGTGGAAATATAAAAAGCTTATCTTTGTAAAACTAAAAACAATATATGTCGTGTAGTACAGGCCAAATCTATATTTTTACAATGAGTTTTGTAGAAAAGATCAAATGTCTGCATTATAAATCATTAAAATTACGAAAATTAATCTTAAATGTGAAACCAGGAAAACAAAAAAAAATATTTCAAAAGAGATGCATAAAACTTCAAATAAAAAGAACTAATTTATAATTGATTGGCTTATACTGTTAATTTTCATCTCGAAAAGATATTAAATACTATGAAACGCGTTGAACGATTATAGCGCAATAAAAAGTATTTCGTATCAACAAAACTACATATGTTTATTTTGGAACCAGGACCGATTTCTTTTTTAATACTAGAATTGTCAGCAAAAAATGCAAAATGGTGTTGATTTCATATTTTTCCTTTATAGTAAAAGTATATTATTTTTATTTTCCTTAAAGCTTTTATCAAGCTTACTTATTTATCCAGGAAAATAAAAAATTTAAAAAAAAATTATGCGTATTTAAACTCATATTCCCGTACTCATATTCTACCAGTCCCCATTTTTACGTTTCACATATGTATTACTTACACAGGAGAAATTCTGTTGTGGCTTTTTTTTATAGAAATGTATAGAGATTAAAAACTTAATTTAGACGTTGGTCATTATAAATTCTATTTTTTATATAATAGGTATTGATACATATAGCTACATTTTAAATAATCTATACCCGATCTGATCGGTATTATGAGTTCGTTAGCCTGTAAACCATACCCCTTCGTCGAAATTAACGTGTGTACGAAGATTGTGAAACAACCAGAAATCAAGAAATACTTGTGAATAGACAGGAATAAATATAGTTAAAGTTTGTGCATGAAAATAGACATACAACAGTTTTAAGCTTAGCCCGTATAAATAAGCAATAACCAACTGAAAACTAGAAATTGAACTTGCTATAAAAATAAATATATTATTTTATTTTGATTATTATTAAAATATATTGTTCGAATCAGCTATTATCAATCGACAAGAGAATGTGCAAATATCAAGGAGAACCAAATCTAATGTATAAATGCCATTTAAGCCTATAAACGAAAGTATAAAATTCCACATCCCTACATATTCTAAGCAGCATTTTTTGCTCGTTTTTTACTCTATATAGGCAAATATATCACACTATAAATATTGTAAAAAAACGTATTTATAATGCACGTTTGAAAAATATCCCTTTTATGTGGCATGATTTACAATAGCTTTGTTCTTTGTATAATTCCTAAAAAAAATATTTGTTTGTGGAACAATGAGGATAAACAGAGTCGAATAAAGTGACTTTGGAATCAAAAAAAAACAAATGAAGAAAAGAGATACTTATCAAATAAATGAAATTAATTTGTTATTATGGACCGACAAAGATTTGGTTTGTTTCATATCAACATTAATGAGGTCTGATAGAAGTTTTATAAATATGAGATAAGTAACTGAATACTAAAAATGATATACCTTTATGATAACGACATTGATTGAATATTTAAACAGCATAAAGTGTTGAAATAACAATAAGACGTACGAAATATCAAAAACAAGCCAATTGGTTCATATTAAACTTATGTAAAATGATGAAATATAATTCCTGTGTTGTTTATCTAGATTCTTTAGTTCAACAATCCAAAATAATTAATCATATTGAATAGCGTTAAGCGATCGATTGATTATTAAGCTGAAACAGCCGTTAATGAAAAAGTAATAAAAAGAAAACAGTAGCGATCAATTAATACGGACGTTGGCCCATTGAAGTTATTTAGAAGATGCGATGAAACTGTATATTGTATGGAACAAACGGGTGGAAACCAATTATAATAATTTATTTTTAATTTTTTAAATTATTTATATACCACTCCCGGTTTACTTCTTTTCATATAGAAAAAAGTGAAGAGATACAAGCACATAAGAAGATGTAGTGATATTAGAATAATATGCTTTTTGTCTATTTTTAAATTTTTTAGCTCATATTTGTTTTTAACATTCCGTTGTAAAATTTCTATTCATCCTCCATGTTATTCTTAAAAAATTTTAAATTGAGTACAAAAAAAAACTTAATTTTGGCCTCAAAGTGTGAAAGGTTTATACTAACAAGGGGATTAGAGTAACAAAAACAAACATACCAAAACTTCTTATTTAAAAACTATATAAAAACAAATATATATTAAAACAAGAATATAAAAAGCACTCCCAATTTTTAAACAGCTATGGTATGATTTTTTTTAAGTTTTAAATATGTGGGATTTGTAGTAATTTTTAACAAGGTTGTTATAGTGTAGTAGTTATATTTAAAACGGTGTCAGTTCATTTACTTAAAGTTTATATTTATAACTCTTCAATATATGCTAAATATAAAAATATTTATTGAACATGTGACTTAATATTTTGGTATAAAACTTTGATTACACAATGGCTAAAAACATTACGCTTTGTGCGTATTCAACAGGATATAAAATGTGTTTTTTTTGCCAAATTCAAGATTAGACACACCGGACGCATTAATAAGCCGGTGGCAGTCGACCCATAGATCCACAAACAAAGTTTGTTCGGTCATAAACTTTTTTTTTAAACCGAATAAGGTATTAGATAATTAATTACTCTGTAATACTATACATTAGTAATAACCGATCTTTTATATGGTACAAAAAGGGTTAAAAAATACAATTGGATAATCTAATCCGCGTTAGTATTACAAAATATAAAAATATTGCATAATTTTTGAACGCTTGTCTATAGGGTTTAAGTCCAAACATATGCAAATAGACGACTTTATAAATTGAATGATTAGAAACTATTAACATATGATAATTAACATTTTTTTACCTAATGTGGAAACCCATCACACCTTTCAGTTCTAAAAACTCCAAAATCGAGATTCTTGATGTTGAGTTAACTTTGTAATTATAAAATCAAGTATAATTGCTTGTTCTAGATATAAAAACACATTATATTCGTTAAATATAAGGTAATCAAGCATTAAAACTTTATTGTCTTTTTAGATTAATTATTTACATTTAGAACTATACTTATTTTATCACTCTATAAATAAAACCGATTTCGACATCGATTATTGTGCACTAATCTATCAGATCAAATGTGTTAAAACATTAGTTTAAATAATGTATATAATTCAGGTTGAAATAATCTTAATATAGCTTAGTAGTAACTATAATATATAGGTTTTTTCTTACTATATCTACTATATGTTTGTAAGAATTAGTCGATTACCATCATTTTTTGTAATGAAGTCGTTCTTGGTCAAAAATGAGGTAAAATATCCTTACTATCGTAAATAAATATGATAATTTTAAGCACAAAAACAATTTATCATAATCTTCCAATATAAATTATTATATATCATAAAAATAAAAATAGATTTCAATCTCTGAGAGTACATGTAGGTTTATAATCGAATTTACTATGGATATATACATAAAATGGTGTTGTTTAGGGGGTTTAATATTCATGCAAATATTAAAGCTTTTTGTATTAAAATGTACAAAACGAAACAATATTAATAATCTCAATATGATTAGGATAATATTCTTAACTTCTATTCAAACTCAAAAAATTAACAATCGTAAACGGATAAATTAAGTATAAAAACAATATATATAAATAATCAATAAAGTCATCCAATATTTGCTTGGTCCTAGTAAAAATAAAACAAGTCGTAAATTAGCATACCTAAGTGATATATCCTATCTATGCTCTTTGTAATTTATTAGAACAAGGGTTTCACAGATGTTGTGATGACATCTTAGATATAATTAAAACGAGTTAACTGTACAAATTTTAAATATCATGGTCTATTAGATGTTACAATTGATATTTATCAATCGTATATTCTACTTTATTTTTTTTGTCAAGTTATTGAATATACATCACTAATCTTTTAAACGCTTAATGTAAAAATGAAGTCATAATGTATATGTTTTGTAGGAAATGTTGGACCAGGCTATAAAACCTTTTTTAAGGACCTCTTTTGTAGATATATCTTTTAAAACTATCAATCTTGCAAGGAATGAATTTATGAGTAATCTAGTTTTGTAAGTTAAAGTATATCGACACCAAAAGGCATCTACTCCGGGCTGTTAACACATAAAAAGGTCTATATGTGTCGTTTATTTATATGACTTAAAGATCATGAAGAGATTGATATATCTGAAATATTAACGATAAAAACTAAAACTTAATAAGACCAGGATGTTTGCCCTATTTTTTTTAAAACATATGTTTTTTATATTAAATTTAACTGCATGATTGATTTAAGAAAACAATAGCATTGAAAACATTTGTTAATATTCATTAAGTTACATATCATAAAACAAGAAGTTGAATTTTTCCATAAACTAAAAACTATATTGCTTGGCATGGTCGTTTAATAATGATAGTACAAAGTACAAGCTTTTACAAATAATATGTTACAATATTTAACCATTCGATTCATTGCATTTTTAGCAATATACAGTGTAAATGCGTAAAATAGATAAAGTCGTCTTGATAAACGTGATTCAGCCCGCTTTCACTGTTGTTATTCTTAAAACGACCATAGACGTGTGTATTAGATAATTATAGAAGAGTAGGAGACAATACAACTAAAAAAGAGTAAAAACAAAAATATAAAAAATTGACAAAAAAATGAAATAAATAAATTTTGAGTACAAAATTCCTAATAAACATCCTGACCTATTAAAAAAAGCATAGAAACACTTGATTTAACTTTTTTAATAGCATATCCTACAATAGTTCTCTTCCGCGTGATAAAAAACGAAACATGATATATCCAACACTGTGTATAATTGTAGGTATTTTTAGCTTGAGTTTGTACAAGGTTATAAAAAACAAAATTGTATAATATTGTATTTAAAGTGTTGTTTATAGGTGAAAATATAAAATAGAAATTTATTGTAGACTATATTCTAATTTTTCATGTGATATACTGTAATATATAACGTAATTAGGATAAATATATAAGACATGCATGATATAGAAAAAAAAAACGACTCAATGCATAGGATGTTTATTAAAACTTTCGTCTTTTTACGACATACATGAGTATAAACACATATAAAAGTATTCAATATACACCCACGAGACCAGATGAAAAAATCACTTTTGGAGTCATATGCGAACTGAAAGACACAATACTGTTCAAATACCGCAAATAAAAACTTATGATGTGGAATTGTTTTTCGTTTAGAATACGCTGTATGAATTTAAGTAAATAAACCCTTTGCAATTATAGATACCTTTGCACTTTAATACCATTCTAAAAAGGCATAAATATCATGAAATACAACCAACGCGATTTTTATCATTTATAAATAGTATATAAAAATAATAGAATTATTATGTCTATTTTTTTGAATTCGTAAAATTTATCTCTACGATAAAGGATAGAAGTTTCATAAACTTCGACATATGTCATAAAAATTTTATCGAATTGACTAAAGTAATGATGTGCAAACCTTGAAATAATATTAATATAACTAAAAATTACAATTTGGTCAAAGTTTGGTAGAGTCAAAAATACTTGAGAATTTTTAAGGCCTAATAATTGACGAATACTTTGTCTTAGATATAAAAAGATGTATATATTCTGTTTAAAAAAATAGTTTCATGTCCGAACTTTATATTGCATTTCCATTACTATTTATAACTTTCCTAATACCTACCTCTATAAGTGGGTTAACTATGCGTTCTGAACTTACGTAAATGTTTAACACGCATCAAGATATTGTACTAGTCTGACGCGTCTTGCTGGGTATTAGCTATTTAAAATTTTTTAGGAAAATTCAGAATAGATCATTTGTATTTTTTCTAAATCCTGAGTTGTAAATATCACCTTATCAAATACGACAAAGCAACAGTATTCCCGATTTTAATCATGACAAACATATAGTATTGTTGGTTTTCATAATATATATCAACAAACACGCAAACATGGATTTTTATACTTTTAACCCCATACCTTTTTATATGCTGATGTTGGTATATACTCCTATAAATGCATAAAAAAAATCAATATGAAAATGTAAATATTTTTGTTTGCCTCGAGTAACATCAAATTCTACATTTTATTCATATAATTTTGCCTTTTGTGAATCAATTTCAAGTTTATTGTCCATATACCATATATTCAAATCGAAAATTCTAATATATCTGAATAAACAAATCACAATCATTATAATAATGATCTTTAGTGCCTTATTTTACACGATTACAAAAATAAATTCTCAACGCAATAAGTGTAATTTTCAAAAAAAAATTATCTGATACATTCGCGATGAATTAAGTCGTTATAGAATGTAATTTGGTTATAGTGTACTTTAGGGGGCACGGGATCGAATCCCAATTTTGTTTATGAAATTTTAAAAAAGGTAAGTAAAAACTAAAAATTACTTTAACCAATGAATATTTTTGAATTCTCACAACGTGTCGCTTCAGAAGAAGAAGCCGTACTTTTTGCAAAAGAACTAGGAGTTTTAAGTGATCTCCCTCCAAATTGTCCGCGTTGTGGTAGGATTATGAAACTAGAAAACAAAGGTCGTACGAGCCCTGAAACAAAATGTTGACGTTGCTTTATTAAGTCATGCAGAAGTTCTATAAGTGCAGTATCTCAATTCCAAGAAGCAAGAAACCCATTTCTTGTATATTAAAATTGATGTATTTCTTTAGCTTAAATTGGAAAGTTAGTGAAGCTGACTGCATTGTGACGCTTCTAAAAAAACTTGTATTCGTTGGTACAAAATATTTAGAAAAATAATCAGTATTTCAATTCTTAATAATAATACGGAAAAGATAGGAGGAGAGGATTTTACAGTTGAAGTAGATGAAACATACTTGTGCAAGAGAAAGTAAAATGTTGGTAGAATACTTGTATCACAGTCGGTTTGGGTCGTAGGTGGAATTTGTCGAGAAACTGGAAAAAATTTTTATGCACACTGTTAGTAAAAGAAATGCGGAAAATTTAACGTTTATTCTCAATGCTTGTGTAGAAACAGGTACAACAATAGTAACCGATTGTTAGAGAGGATATAAACGTCTGTCAGTAAACGGTTTTAATCATTTAACTATTAATCATAGTTTTAATTTTGTAGATCCCCTCAACAGAAATATCCATACGCAACGTATTGAATGAATATGGAAAAGTCTTAAAAGTTTTATTCCGAAAAATGTGCGAAAAGAATATTTAAGTCAACATTTGGATAAGTTTACAAACTTTCAAAATACTGAAGTGTCTAATTACTTAATACGTTTTAATAATTTCGTGGATTTATTTAAAATTTACTTTAATTAAATTTTTACCTTTTTTAAAATTTCATAGACAAACATTAGGATTCGATCCCGGGCCCCATAAAGTAAACTATAACCTGTAATTTTATACTTAATGATTAAAATGATAATAGAAACTAAAAAAGTCTTCTAATATATTATGAAAAAACCCGAACCTACAAACCAACAATTTTAATAAGCAGTCAACTAAATGTAACGACGCCCGAAATTTATAGAAAAGGTTTTTTCGGGACGAAAACTTAAGAGTAAAAGATGTATATGGCCGAAGATGCTTATAAGATATAATTCGAAATATTGTTTTTAATGATTCTTCATTGTACAACATTATTATTTTAATTCTAAAAAGTTGCTAGAGAAAAAATCAGACGTAATTAGAGAAAATCAACAAAATCATATATACTAAGTCGATAAATACAAACAGTTATATGGGAATTAAAATATAATCTCTCATACAAACAATCGATCTTGTTTAGTGGACGCGAAGTTAAATCAATGCCACTTTTTTGCATTTAATTAATCACCACATGGTATTATTATTTAAAACTAGTTTTGTTATTCGGAGCTGATAATATATGATTTTATATCAATAAAATATATTCTTTACTGTTAAGGACTTGTAATATATTATTAAATTAGAAAGTAAACATATATCATATATCTCTAATAATATTTAAAAGAGAAAATTTAATTATTACTTGAGAAAAATCCACCAACGTTTTTTTGGTGTGGTATGTAGGGAATTATGATTATTTTACTTTTAAATACCCATAATGTAAACGCATTACAACCAACCTATCTTTTTAAATACAGCATACATTTTCAACATATTATTTTATATCAAATACAGGTCAACGAAGCGCCGAATGCTCAGACATCTACTTTTGAGAGATATTACTGTTAAGCTAGGTTTCAAAATTCTGTTGCGAATCATATTTATGATTTTTTTGCATTTTTGTAGAGCAAAGATAATTAAATTGAAAATTTTGGATTTTTTCATGTATGATATATTCGATGACAAAGACGTAGTTCATTCCGTTTTTATATCGTCAATTGCAGGGCCGTGATGTTTCGTATCGTTTCTAACTATTAGTAATATTTTATTACAGATCATTGTATGGATATCTATTATTTTTGTGTTTATTTATGAGTTTTATTTTGCCGATCCCATGACATACATACATTTCCGATTAGATAGAAAAATTATTTTGCAACTAAAATATATTTTTAGTGAGGTTTAAATATTTCGATTCATTGTTGAATTAGTCATAGTTCTTATTTAATGGACCACTATATTTTTTGTCCTAATTTCACAAAGAACTCTCTTAAACAATATTTAAGAATTTAATCAAAAGGTTTAGTTTTTTACAGCCAGTATAAAAACACAACACGTCTACATTGTATCTTAAAAGTAAGCAGGCTTTTGATGTTGACGATTTGTTTATTTTTTCATCAGACTAATTCATTGATAAAATATATTATTTAGATACATGAAGATTTGACCTTTGCTAATTTTTATATTAAATTGTCAATATAGAATTATCCATCGGTTTATTTAATTTTTTCCAGTTTATCAAAAGAATATCATGGAGTTTTACTGTTTTTTTAATTAGTATTTTTTTAGCTTTACTACTCGATGTCACTTAAGACTGTTTAGATGAAGTGTCGCTAAAAAGTATTCATGTAATGTAATTGATGAAGAAATAAATGATGCTATTATCAAATCTGATATATCTATTGAAATAACCCATATCTAAAATTTTATTCATATTTATAACAAATTATAAACGAAAAAAATCTATTTAAAGTATCGTTATATATACCTGAAATGTATATAATAAACATATATACAACTAACTATTAATATCTAAAAATATAACAAAAAATATATTTAGAAACGACAATATTTCAAAATCCTCAATAAGAGTTTTTCGATGTATATAAAATCTTTTATGTTTATCCCAAAAACAAACGTGCTATTTAAATTCAAAACATATTTTTATTTATCTTTATGCTTACAGATAAAAGTGGTAGTTAAAAAAAATTTAAATATCTTGTTTTGACGTTTAAGTGATAGAATTGGACAAATATTACAAAAAATGTACAAGTTTTTCCGGCTGCTACGAGTAATGGTATCTTAAGTAGATATATTTACAATTTGGGTAGTTCTAATTGTAAGTATAGAATAAAAATTTTCCATATTCTTATTGTTAAACAAATCTAATCAAAACGTCGACACAAAGTAAAATATTTTAACTAAGACAGCTACTTAAAATATATATATTAATAAACAGTTTACAACATCATATTTTGTAATTAATTATTATTATCATCAATTTGTTGAAACGTCAAAGCACATAACTTTTGATGGAACAGTAAACTTAAAAAACGCATACTTTATACCATAAAAAGATATGTTAAAATACTAGCCGGCTTAAAGTTCGATTAAATATTTTAAGAAACATCTTTATTTAATATATGCTCATTGTTGAATTTTCCCTATATATAAACATTGTGGCATGATAAGAGATTAAAATATTTCGAAATATAAAAACATAACATTGTAATATAAATATCAACGCGAAAACAAAATGTGAATAAACTTTAATATTCACAAAAACTATTTGTTATACAAAATCTTTGATTTAATACATTAAATCGGGATTTCAAGCAGTTTTTTGATGTTTAGATTGAAAACCAACGGCATATATGATAATTATACGGCAGCCAACTGCGCCTTTTATGAACATAAATGTGAATAAAATTTTTTAGTAAAATTTTTAATAACCAACTAGTATATTTCTTATAATTAAATTAAATTAGATTTCAATAAGGTTACCATAAAAGATACTGACATATCATACACAGTTATTTACACAAGAAATACCCACTCTAAGTGGATAATGATAAACCATTCTTAATGCATCAATATAGCGCTCGGCTTCTACGGAAGCGTGACAACAAGATTGCCTATATTCACATGACTATAGGTATTGTTGGTTACACACTATAATGATCCTTTTTAGTGTTTTTAGTACAACGATTGTTTTCGAAAATGGTTTCTGTATCTATTTTTTCATTGTAATCTATACGTAAATTCTATATAATATCAAAATATCACATTCGTAATGCAAGCAAATGTAAATGTTAAAATTTTCAATAGTATATTTAGACAATCGACGACTTTTATCAGTTTGTAAATTCTACTAGTAATAAAAAAAAGTTATGTAGGTCCCATAGTTGATATTTAAAATACAAAAAAACCCTTTTTCTTTGTTAACCATAATATCAAGAAAGATACACGAATGGTGACAAATGCGGATTTGGGCAAAATATGCAAGAAATTTTTATGTGCATATGCATTAATAGAGGACCAAAGCCTAGATCTGTAATCACGTACAACCTCAAAAGCTGAAAATACCGTTCTATATTGTTGAGAAAATATATCTACACAAACATATGTACGGCAATTTCAAGAAGGTTTTCTACACATTACAGCACAATAATATGATACGCTTCAGTTAGAAGTATTTTGTATATTAAATATGTTAAACATTAATTAAAAACACTAAATCATGTATATTCTGTTAATTAACGATTTCAAGAGCTCAAATCCAAATTTTGTTTATATGTGTCTTATTATGTTTAGTTGAAATACAATGAATAAATAAAAACTAAAAATGACGAGGTTTAGTAATTCAAAAGTAACTTAACTCGGTCGAGGTTAAAGAAAAATTTGTAAGCATTCGAAATAAAAAAGACTGTTTTTAAGTATGTTTTATATGACAAAAATGCAAATTTTTGTTATTTTTTTTTACCAAACTGGGTTTTTAAATATCATATTTAACGATATTGTTATAAAGTTGTAAATGACAAAATGTGTTTGGATAAAGCATAGAAATATATTTGGAAAAATTAATTTGTAATTTTTAAATGCATTTTAACTTTGTCAAATATTTATACGATACGTAAATAAATTATATGGGTAGAAAGCTGTGGGGTGTTTTATACAACAATATATTAAAATTTCTAACAGGAGGTAGAAATTCTACCAACCAATATCACACTTATCAGTTTACATTTATCATATGTGCTAGCTTTTGGAGGATGTATGTAATTTTATCTATGTTTAGAGCCCATATAATAATGCGGATGCTTAAAATTCCTTTTTCTAACCTATAAAATATCAAGACATATAGAATGTTTTCTAACCTTATTTTCTGTGAGAATAATGCGTTTACAGATACATACATATCTGCCTTTTATATCAAATAGAATATAAATTAAGTCTTTAGCGGTATTAATGTTTAAATATACATAATATATATAGTTATCTTTTTTAAAAGCAAATACCAATCCTTCTGACTAAACCAAAAAAAAAGGCTGCCATACAAAAATGTGTATATAAACAATTGGGATAGAGGCGTAAATAACTATAAGCTGATTCTAAACATAATATTATATTTTAACATCATATCAAATCAATAATGTCAAGAAGTACAAAACACATACACTATTGATTTTATTCGCTATCCAACAAAAAAAGTGATTTGTTGTGGAAATCGATTTTTACATATGTACCCATAAAGCCGACATGTTGTTATTTTAAACTGTGTTTTAAGACAAAATCTACAATCATTCGACATATATTTTTTCCTGTTGTAAAATAATAAAAATACTCAAACCGACGGTAATATTTGAAAATATGCATGCCGTATCTTTCTGCTACTACCATTGTTATAACTTATTCGTAAAAACGAATGTTAGTATAATATTCTGTACACACTTATACTTCTACTTATATTTTTGAATTGATGTTTAATCAAATATTTAATTTGTAAACTTTCGATGTTATAATGTTCTGTTTAAACATGATAAAATTTTTCAAGTATATGTTTGTAGAATATTGTACACGTTTAAACAAAATCGAAATATACAAATAAAAAATTTTTTATAGGAACTATTACATAATTACAACTTTTTTGTTTAATCTTAATAATATGATGCAAGCAACATTGATAGTGATATAACTACCCATACATAACACAAACCATAAAAAGATCTTTAAGTCTTAAAAACAAGCTCTGTAAAATTCAGGAATATAATAAATATGTGTTATTGCCAATGGCTTTTTTAGAGTTTATTTGTTCATATAAAAATAAAGTATATTTAAATTAATTTTTTTCCTTTCGATGCTGCTATCTGAAATTGCAAAAAAAAAGTCTGGCCTAAATTACAAAAGTTTAACTTAACATATTATTTAACCCGCAAATTAAATGAGCATAAAAGTCCAAGCATAATATCAATCTTGAAATTCCCACACAAAAATAAAGCTTCATGTATTTGTGTTGCTTCTTATAATGGGGCGCTTTTGTATATCTATGAGTCAAAGGTGTTTAGTTTATATACACAACCATGAAATGGACAAACTTCAAACGTTGCTTCAT
This sequence comes from Tipula confusa, assembly GCA_963556175.1. Lineage (NCBI taxonomy): Eukaryota > Metazoa > Arthropoda > Insecta > Diptera > Tipulidae > Tipula > Tipula confusa. The sequence continues at coordinate 112,744 of CAUVYK010000553.1, forward strand.
TTTTTTGTAGAAACTTTTATGCGACGTCTTGGATAACATATAACGAGGTTCGTATAAAATCACTTTGAATAATAAAAGTGTACCAAATTGACATTAATTAATTGTTTAGAATAACATTGGTTTTTTATTATATTTGTA
>CAUVYK010000554.1:0-21599 GCA_963556175.1 Tipula confusa
ACGGCAATATGTTGAGAAGCTTTTACATTCCTCTTGTGTTACTTTTTGGTGCGCATTTTGGTCTGGTGGTGACATTAGGCTATTTTTATTAGAAAATGCAGCTGAAAATGCGCTTACCGTTAACGGATTGCAATATCGTGACATGTTAGCATATTTTTTTTGCCTATTGTTATTGACGGTATGTGGTTTCATCAAGACGGTGTGACATGCCACACAGCCAACAAAATAATGCATTTATTGCGAACAAAATTTCAGTGAAGATCTCACAAATTCACAGAATATTTCAAATTCTGAAGCATTTTGGCCACCAAGATCGCTGCATTTAACGCTTTTGGGCTATTTTCTGTCGGGTCACTTTAAAAATAGAGTTTTTGCAAATAAACCAGAAACACATTTGCCGTGAAATTGCTTAGATAGAGCCCTAATTTTTCTAAAATGTCATCGTAAATTTCACCAAAATAATCGACATCTTTAAACGCGCACGTGGAGAACATTTGCAAGATATCATTTACTATTCATAAATTGTAAACTTTACTATGTATAACAATAAACAGATGATGATTTTCCATGTAAAATGGGTATTTAATTTGAATTTGAAAAAGAAACTCGAACTTGAAAGACCCGCATAAATATATATATATATAAATATATATATATATATATATATATATATATATATATATATTATATATATATATATATATATATATATATATATATATATATATATATGTATATATATATATATATATAATATATATATTATAAATAAAATATATTATATATTTATATTTCATGCTTAACCGATCAGCAAATCCCTGATCCCTGTGAATTAGCCGAAAGACGCTGAAAAGTTTTTATTTATTGAACAAATCAACCTGTATTTATTTTGTTTCTCACTTCGCCTCTTTTTTTAAAGCATTATTTTTCAAAGCAGTATTTTTATTTTTATTTTTAAATAATTTTGTATTTATATACCATTGAAGTTCTCCCTTCTCTTTTGCGGCCAGACAATTAACAGATTCGTGACTAAAGTTTCGATTCTAAGCAAAACTTTTCATCTGAACCTTGCACAGCTCTTTTTATTCTGTACTGGTTCAAACTGTTTTGAACCCATTATCTCTTGACCCAACCACGACAAAACCACTGTGCTGACCATTATACTTTTAATCATATAAGTTATAAAACATACAAATTTGTAATTTTTGAAACTCTATAGCTTCAATATTTCACTCCATCGTTGTTGAAATATTACATATATTATGTATATATTATAAAGTCAAAATACTCATAGCACCAAATAAATCCATGATATAAACTAAAACGACGATTAACAACCGCATAAATTTATTCAAGTGTGATAAAATCGGCTTAATTTCCATTAATTTTTCATAAGTACATAGATTCTTGTTATTTACAGTAATGTGCAATATAATATAAACAGTTTTATTTTTCATGAAAATGTTAAACATTTACATAATATCATATTAAGTATGTAAGCCTTAGTTTCCGAAAATATTGCTATAGTGATTAATCTATCACTATTTTGTACCATTTAATTATAATTTGGCCCCTTGTGGTTAAGGAGCACCTGCACATTTCGTAAAGTATTTTTACATGAACATAAAATACAAAGAACACTATCATAGTGCGTCTACCATAGTGTCGAAATTTAACAAAACTCCTGCTCACGTATATGGATACGCGGTTTAGGATTGACACATAATACGTGCGGTTGCCATGAAATTCAGGCAGGTTTAATGGCACTATATCAGCCATTAAAGAACATCGCTTGGAATTCGTTGTTGTCCAAGAAAATCGATGAACAAAAAAGGCCAAAATATAAGTCCTTATACTTCCGATGCAAACTTGCAACCCCTAATATGAAAAAAAATAATGTGCTTTGAAATTACCCATTCGATTTTGTATAAGTGATTTCATTTTGAAAACCACAACTACCGTCCTAATGATGAGAATGATTTATGGGAAGTTCTGCTAACTTCAGTTGCCAGTGCTACCTAGGCAAGCCTAAGTAGGTTTGGAAAAAATTAAACCCAAAAACAATTGGTTTGATGAATTGTCTTGCAGTCGTGCAACAGAATAAAGCCTATTTTTATGATTTACTCGATGTTCAACCTGAGCCAAATCTAGAAGATGAATTCTCATTAGCCATGCTCATCACTACATCTCTGGAAACATGAAGGTCAAAGACGTAAAATGCGAAATTAAATAAATGAGACAAAACTGGCGTAGAAACCCCTCCTGTTGCGACATACAACGTCTAGGCGCATATACATTGAATTGAATAAGACAATTTTTACAATCTATACGAGCAACTATAACGTCTCATTCAAAAACTCTTTCGGCAACATCAGACCGGGAAGAAGGTATTTTTAAAAAATTGGGGTCCAAATACGGTAGGAAGAAAATTCGATATTTATTAAATTTTTCCAACTAAGTGATAAGGCGATGATCAACTTTATCAAAGGCCTTGGTAAATTTAGTAAAAATAAGATCAACTAGCTTCTTAGAGTTTATATACTTCTGAATAAATCACGGACAAAATAAACCAGATTCGCCATAGTTGGTTAACCTGATACAAACCATGTTTCTCGGCACAGATAAATGGGCAAATATAGAACGACCAAATTCTTGTAACCATACGGATTCACAGAGGTGGGAATACTACACATTTTCAAAGGAGCTGACATTAATCCTCTCCTGTAACCCGTTCATCTAATAAAAGGGCAATCGGCGATTCTAGACTCGTAGGCGATGCCCAGCAGCCTTATTAATATCAAGGTGGTGTTAACAATCTTGCACCTCTTGCACAGAAAAATATATAAGGCTGAAAATTATATGAAATTTCGTGGCATATACTTCTTTGCATGGCATAGAAAAAACTGTAATACATAATTATATGTATTACACAATTAGAGAGAATAACTCCTGTGGCAGCGGAAATTGTAGGTGACGATAAAGGAAGATTCCAAATCGATCAGTTATTTCGAAATTTATTATAAAACCATCTGTAGTGTTTGGAAATACCTGAAAAATATGTGCAGAAAATTGAAAAACTCCAGGACAACATCTTATACCATCAGTTCAACTAGATTATATGGTGTATGCTGATAGTTAATGTGTAACTGGACTAAATTACAACGGTAATGAATAATAACTGAATTGCAGCTTTTTTCTTTGAGCTAATAATCGCGCTTTTGTGGCTCGGTAACGCCCTGCAAGCAAATTCTAAATAAATGGTGTAGTGATTTTTCGGAGAAAAGCCGCCATTTAGAAAGAGTAGAGATCAATTTCGGTGACGATAACTCTTCGGGATAAAGAAAACGATTTGTTTTCTTTGGGTAGTCTATACAAATACGAAGAGTAAGCTATAGTGACTAAAACCGTTAGAGCTGGATGGTTGATGCAGTACGGAGCAGCACTGGTAAAAGCTACTTTTATTAATTATTATAATATGACAACTATGACTCTTTCTTAAGAGTTGAGTCCGAAGGGTCCGATACTATATGTGTAGTAAGGATATGACTTTCTAAAGCCGGACGTCTCCGGTTAAAAACTGCAACCAAAATCTAACAAGAAAATGCATCAAGCTTAAAAACAAACAAAATATTGAAAACATGGAATGTGGTGCATTTATTGGAACACAGATCTTGATCACCAAGCATTAAGTAATCAGCATTTGATAGCACAGTTTCATAGAACTCTGATTAGAAATCTCAATAAAAAGTCACTCGAGGCAAAAAAGTGCGATGACCAAGGTACAATAAGATGACGACCTGTGTCATTTTATTATATTGGACCATTAAAATGTGCAAGGTATGGTGTGCGCAGAAATGCTCACTTTCGATATGGGTGAATAGTTTGTTGCAAATTTTTTTAAAAGTTCATTGTCATCTCACACTATTTTACGTAATATATTTCACCCTATTTTACGTTTTGACGTAAAATTGCTTGGTGCTCTGCATTTGGAGATAAAATTCATTAAAAAGTTCCAACTTCATTTAGTAAGCTTCGGGTTATCGCGTGAAACGAGCGAAGCAGTTTAACAAGTGATTGTATTCATTATATGATAACAGTGATCATATTTAAATATATGTGTTCAAAGTATCCTGGTTGAATGCTGAAATGCACAAACATTGGGTTTTAGTGTGCCTTAACACCAAGATTTTTTTACAAAGATAAACACGGTACTACTCAGTGGGATTTTCTCTAGTTTGAATATACTATAGTACAAAAATTAATTGTTGATTGTATGAAAAATTCGGTACAACGCTTCCGAATTGTTACCATATTTTTTACCAGCGATAATTCGCACTTGATCTCCAGTGATATGTTTTTGTTAACCAAATGTAAAGGACATGATACTTACGATGCTGATTATTGTAGATTTATACTAGTTTACAACTAGTGGTGTTAAATCTTACGGAGCTATTAAAGAAGGAATTTTTTGAATAACTTGTCATACCTATTATTTTTTTAAAAGTTAGCGAATACAAAGTTTAGAAATAAGGAAAAAGTAAAAGGCAATTGCATAGTTCACTGCGTTGGTTATAGAGAAGCGAAGGTGAAAGGGATAAAATACTGGACCCAAAAATTACATTTAACAAAATCAGCTCAACTATAGAAAAAAACAAAATTATTTTGAACGCACAAAAAAAATTTGGCTGTTGGAAATAATTACAAACTGGGCAATTAGCATAGCATAATTAAAACTAGAACGCTTATTAGGTCGAGTGACCCCCCAATGGGATTTTTACTATTTAATGACCGGTAATGAAAATTAGCATTATTATTATATGTGTAAGGGCGGAATCCATGTGCCTGAATCACCTTGTTTACCAGTACTGGATGGTTAGATTAAGAAAATTATACAAATATAAAGGATCAGTGCCAACTTTGTATAAATTAGTTGACAGTTTACTTTTTATACAACATTTATGGAAATGTATAATTTTTAAGTAATGTTGCCAATGTACGTTTTGTCAAAAATTGTTACACTATCATGATTATGTAAACAGAACCAAATAGTTCACACTTAATGTGCTATATTGGAATCATAACAAAGACAAATAAATCGAATGGAATCTCGATGCCATACAACACTTAATTTGAACAATTTGACCATGGTAAGATAATTTAGAAGTGTAAAGACGTTGAAGTCAGCATAATGTTATTCGTGAGTATAAATAATTAGGTCTTGCATAGGTGTCCAATATCTTACGATGGAAATATATCATATAATAGAGTGAGATTATTATGTACAAACTACATTGCACAGTACTGTATCCATATTGTATCACGCATACACCGAAATAAAATTAGAATAATAATGAGCCACAAACAATTATGATAATATATATGATAAAATTTATGGTGAAAATTAAAAATTTTCAAGATAACTTAAAATCATAAATCCACACATAAATTATTATATAATAAAAATGATTCTAGATTATCTATCATCGCTCCATTATAATATGGTATTCACATTTGAGTACACTCCGCCAACGTATATAATCCACAGATATATATATATATATATATATATATATATATATATATATATATATATATATATATATATATATATATATATACATATATATATAGCTCTTAATATAATACATCATATCATTAGTCTGGTATCGCATCATGTAAATATGTATATTTCATAATAGTTTTTAATAAAATTATAACAAAAAATCGAAAAAAGCTTTATAAATTTATAGTATTCATTAAATTTAATTATCATAAATAAAAAAAATTATCATTCAAAATTTATTTTCATAAAAAGCATAAAATAAATTATAATAAATAATTTAATTATGAAACTATTGAAATGAACATAATGTGATTTGATTCGATACACAAACAAATAAAAAAGTTAATGTATGCATTTTAAGAAAATTTTTTAGAAGGTTACATCATCTTTAAAAAAGATTATCTTTTAATTCATGATTGTATACATGCTACCACTCTCCATGTTAACTTAAATTTACTTTTCGTATGATAATTATAGACAGCACATAGTCAAAGAAGTATTTGTAGTGTAGTTCTTTAATACTGTTAGGTTGTAACTGGAAGCTAATTTATTACTTTTGGTGATTATGGGAAAACAAATAGCAGCAGATTTGTTAGTCTTTTACCAAAATAAAATACCTAATAAAATAGATGTAAATTTGGTGGTTGTTAATTTGGTTGAGCTTTATTGTCATCTCAAAGAAGATCATTTTTGTTTTGTTTATTGTAGCGCAAAACAATTTAAATATTATTATCCAAGAGCTTTTATCTTTTAAAATATGTTGGCTTGGATTTGTATAAGTAAATAGTTAAATGATAGTTTTCCAATTCATGCGCCACTTATTTTTGGGCTATTTGGGCAGCTGTCAAGTGACATTTGAAAATAACTACGCCATTTCTAAAACTGGTACTCAACACACTTCAACAACGCATTGAAATTGTTAAAATTCACTACAAAAATGGTGTAAATTTGGCAGTCATAGTTCACAAAACGAAAGCAATTTTTGGTCGTGAAGCACCTTCTTGGCCATCAATAGTAAAACTGGTGGAAAAATTTGAGCTGTTGGAACAAGTTTCGGATGTGAAGAATCGACACCGTGCACGAGTGAAGATATTGACGGCGCTATTTGCCACACAAGCAAAGAAAGAATCGCAATTTTGCAAGAAAAGTTTCCTGACAGTGTTATTTCTCGAAGAGGTGATAACACGGTTTGGAAACCTCTCGAAGACCTTAAAGATGGAAGTCGTGAAGTCGGGGACATACAGCCGGAAATGTGCAAATTGATCATGGAAAATTTTATGAAAATGGATATGGTGCCATCACGGTCATTTGCCTGATATCATTATCAAATGTTAATGGCATACTTTCCTCTTTACAATGAGATAAAAATTCATTGATTTCTCTTAAAAAATACTCGTTTTTTTTAATATCAAAATGAAACCTCTTAGTGGAAAACCCATTATTAGAAATAGCTGAAGTCGTTCATTTGACTTATTCTTTACCAACGAACTAGAGTTATTCAGAGCTATTAAGTCATCAATACCATTTTTAATAATTACATATATTAACTACAATTATTTTAAAGTAACTTCTAAAACCACAGACCACTGTATACATTTAAGAAATTCGAGGGACGGGTGCTATACGAAATTATTAAAGATGTATATTTTAGTAAGATATACTCTGGTTAATTTACAACACTGAATTGAATCACTATATAGAAGGGCGAACAAATCATTCTACGTCTACTACAATTAGAAGTCAAAAACTAAAACATTTAAACAAACAATACCATACAGTTTCTTGAGAAGGAAATTTCGGAACCAAGGCATAATAAAATAAATACAAATGGAAACTCAATACAATGCCAACCGAAAATCAGTGATATCTACATGCCGAAAAGAACTTTTACCACCACCAATCAATGTGTGCAGTACTGAAGATTTTAACGAAATCATAGAGCCCGAGTATTGACAGTGGTAGATAAACCTTCTCAGTTTATAGCAATATCTAATATCGATATTAAAATAACAACTCAGTCTAAAAATGATTACAGTCACAAAGAGATCAAAACAACACACGAGAGGCATGATTAAAATTAACCAACCAGTATACAAAAAGTCAACAAATAATAATAAGAAAATTATTAGACATTTTTCGTTGATTTACGTAGAAAAAACCACAAAGGTATAACTTGAAGATTGTATTTATTGAACCACCAAAAAAGCTAATATGTATACTACAGTGTACAAATTGTCAACAGTTAGGTCAAATGAAATACTTTTGCAATAGGCTACTTAAATAGTAAAATATGCAGTAAAATAAACAATGAAATATTATGCATAATTGTGCACTCTGCGGAAAAAGAACATTTAGCTATATAGTTATAAACTTTACAAGATATATACCACTCATCATGTAAACCAACTTATTGGCCTAAAAAATTAATCAAAAGAAATGGCTTTAAATAATGTTAGTATTGAAGTTATTAAGGACCTAGGAATATAGAAAAATAATGAGTGCAATTGTATAAATAAAAAGAAAAACTGTTTCAGCCACTTCTTGCAACATTATTCCAATTCGCATATGATATACAATTTAAAGTTAATTCTTAACCAATCTATAGATCTCCTTCCAACATCTGAAGTATCATTAAAAGACTATACTTCAGTGGGATAGTAGCACGTGAAATTGATTAAGACATATGTCATATGAAATAGAGCATGCACTAGAGGCATGCAGTTTAAAATATAATGCACGTTTAAAACGTTTGATATATACTGCAAACTCACCAGAGATGACTCGAGCAGAAATCAAGGCAAAATAATACTTTGGCCAAAACATTATAAATAAAAAAAAAACAAAATTAGCCTTCTAGCAAAGTATTTAGCATGACGTGCATGCCCAAAAAAGTATAATGATTATGTTGGGAATAAATTGTCGTATAACTTATACAGAATTTGTTAGTTTTTATTGAAATGTTACCATACAATTTTTATATTTGACCTGTACTATAGATATAAAAACTGTAAATATAATTCTAAATATGTTTTAGTCGTTAAATCCATTCAATAATTTTGAAAAGCTTAATTTTATTTTCTAAAGCTTTAATTGCCAAAACTATACATATTCAATTTATAAGGATGAAGTTAATAAATAATAAATTTAATTAATAAACAAAAAAACTCTTGAAAATATAAATAAAATATTGTACTCACGTTTAACATTGGTCCATAGACCTCCAGATCCACAATTAATAATTTTAATTAAATATAAAAATTATAATTAATTAAAAACGAATCCAATAAATTATATCAATTTGGCAGCTTTATTTCATTTTTCTTTTCGTCTTGATTTTATTTCTGTCTGTTTTTAATTTTACTTTTTTTTTCATTTTAATTAATAAACTCATATTTCATAAAATTTAATTAAACTTAAATTATAAATTTGTTATTAAAATCGTTTTCACATATAGTTCTTAGTATTTTTGTTTTTGTATCATTTTGTTCATTTTATCCATATAATTTTTTTTAAGTTAATAATTAATAAATAGATTTTATTTATATCTTTATAATTATTATTTTTTAACTATTTTTAACCTAAATTAAATTTTTTTTTAAATTATTATATAACATTATTTACATGAATTGTTTTTAAATTATATCTCATATATAATTCAATTTAATTAATTAGTTTTATTAATTCTTTTAGATTTAATTTATATATATATATATATATATATATATATATATATATATATATATATATATATATATATATATATATATATAAATTATTTAATTATTTTTAACTAAATTTACTTTGTATACACCTCTTACAATAATTTGAAAAATTTTTAATTAAAATTTCTATTATGTATTGCAGTTTAAATTAATTAATTTAATTAGTGGAAATTAAAATTGAAAATCATTTAAAATTTAATTTTCAAGGCATTACAGTTTCGTCGTGTATTTACCTTAAGTTGCAACCATACATATATATAAATAAATTAAATTTACTTTTTATGTACACGTAAAATTAATTAAATTAGTTTTTTTTAGTTCTGCAACAATATTTAGGTTAATTACAAATTGACTATATAGCTTTTTTTTTAACGTACACAACTTGTAGTAGGGATCACAAGGATATATTGTTTGACTGAAATCACTTCGTTTAAACGACGTGATTAATTGAATTAGTGGGTATATAATATAGCGAAGGAATGGAATAGAATTTATTTCTATATAAATAAATCATAAATTGATTCAATTTCTATTTCATAATTTTTTTTTTAATATTTCAGATATATTTCGAGTTTTGCTTAATTTTTCATATCACGTAAAAAATTGACTTTTTTTTATTTCTATATTGATATTGCATACAGCACATCTTCCTGGAAAACTGGAAAACAATAACAATTGTTTGCCTGTTTCAAAGATAATTTTATTTTGTTTTTTACTTTGTTCTAGATAAACTAGAATCATGTAGTTCCATATATGATCGTATATTCAAAGAAGAGAATGAAATGCAATCAGTGTATATGCATTTTATATTGAATTCAGTTCGGTTACTTGTATATATGTATACATAATATGCTCTAGTAGTTTTCATAATTGTTTCAAGGATGGGTAAAAAAAATTAAAGGTGGAATATTTAGTTGCAAGATTTTGAGGGCAAATTTAGGTAGGTAATCAATGTTTTCTCTTGTTTTTCCTTTTTAATTAAATATTAGATTGTATAAAACGTACTAATTATATATATATATATATATATATATATATATATATATATATATATATATATATATATATATATATATATATATATCAATTAAATATAAATTTGTTACAAGAAAATTTTGGAGCCTTTACGTAAACTATACTTTTATACATTAATTTAAAATCTGAGAGTAGTTTTTCTCATTCCCCATCAAGATTATCCTCAGCGAATAGAGGAATTTTTGTCAAATATTGTAGGTACAAAGTAAATTAAATACTCAGGGTGGAGTTGAGTAAAATACTCATCTCCGAGAAGAAATGAGTCTTTGTCGTTATCGACAGAGCGAACAATTATTCTAGAACGGACGTCTAGCAAACGCTAGAAAAAAAATTTCAGCAAGAGTGTGTGCTTTTTTAAATAGGCTAATCGGTCTCCAAAATCAGCAAGAGTGTTGATGTTTTTCTGATGCTCGAATGAATTATTTCCCACAATAATAACTGGAAAAGAAAGCAAGTTTAACTTATGAGACTAAATGGCTTGATTTTCTGTTTTGAATTCGAACAGCGGTAGGAACAGTATTTGTGCGAAAGAAACCGAAACCAATGGTGCAAACGAAATATAAGAGCGCTTTAAGCAAAAAAAAAAGCAAACCTGAGTAAAATCCAGAGACATCACGTTTTTGATGTACTGGAACCTATTACTGGTGTCTACCGAGACTGCCAACCGAGCAGGTTGATCATGGTAATAAACCCATGAATAGACCTTCCTCACGAGGTGAATTGTAACATGTGCTAGTTTGGAACGAATCATGGGTATTTTTGGCCATATGTTTTCAGGACGGGTAAGCTTATAGGTCCTTACAATGTGGTTATTGTCCTTAGGAGCGTTAAGACCCATGTTTTTTATTATGCGGGTGTCACAGACTTAAGGAAAAATGACAATTGCTTGTTATGCAAAGGTAATCACGGTCTTATTATCCCTTGTGGGATCTTGTGTGTCTTGTGGGAAGGAAAAAAAATCTCAACCTCGATAAGAGTTTATGTCGTTTTTAATTTAGCGTGATTTAATTAAGAGTGAAAAACTTTCATTCCCCATGAATTATTTTTGAAGTTGGATTAATATCCATAAGTGTTCAAAAATGTGAACCAAAAATTAAAAGACTGGCACAAAATAGGGAAAATTCTTACGACCGATATTTTTTAGTTTTTAAAACGTACTGCAAAAGAAAAATTAATTATATTTTGATTATCCCAACCACCAAATGTTTCAAAAGCTTTCCATTTAAAATAAATCAATTATTTACCTGTGACTATCAAATCAAATAAAATATAGGGCATCAATCAAATGTTCCTTTTGATAAATCGAAAACAATATTTTTGGCTTGCATGATGTTGGTCCTGTAATTTAGAAAGGTTTCAAAAATTAATATTACAATTGATTTAGGTACACAGAGTGGTTAGAATATTACAATCACCCGATAACCAGAAACTGAATTTACCAGAGCTCTACTACGATGTACAATAATATAGGTACTATTTGGTTTAGAAAGTTAAGCTTACTCAATAGTTTACCAAGGCAGATACTAACGCAAAATATTCAATCTGTCTACAATTAAGCTAATTTTTTTTATATTATATACATTTTTTTACAATAGTATGTTACCCTGTGATCCCTTTAAAATGAATTAAGTTAAATTTGTTTGCTAAAAGTTTTAATTTAATTTCCGTAACTAACATCAAAAACAGTAATTTTTTGTGCTAAGAAAATTTCGATTTTGTTTAAATTAAATTGGATGGAATCAATAATTAAAATTGAACTAAAAATTGAAAAATTAGTATCGTAATTTTTACCTAAATATTAAATTATTTATAAGAAATAATAGAAAAATTAGGAAAAATTTATAATCTAAATTTAAATAAAATAATTTAATTGAATTGGATGCTTCTAAATTACCTCTAGTTACTTGTTCATGACATTTACCTATTGAATATATATCGATATCACTCATCGGCCTACCATTTACTTCGAGCGGTGATATACAAAAATTTTTCGATAAAAAATCATCCAGCTGATAGGTACCGTTTGCTAATGGACTATCTAATAATGTATGAATATGACAACCGCATGGAAAATGATTATTAACAACCGATAAACTATCGACACCGTCTATGATTAGGGTACCGGGTAGTGGTGTCTCTAATAAATGATTACCATGAAATTTAAGTTGTTTTATAAAATGTGTATAAGTTATATTAAGCTCTTGTATTGCATCTATTTTATTATTCATAATATTTAATGAATTGACATGTGATAAACCATCAAAAGCATTTGAACATATTACACCTAAATCAGATTCCTGTAATGATAATAATTGAACGTTGGTCAAACCACGAAACGAGAATGGTGCCAACGATGTTAAGTCCATATAGGCTAATTTTATAAAACCAACTGTATCCAAACCAAAAAATGCATCTTGTTCAATTGTTCGTATACCTGATGGTAAAATTAAATGTTCAACATTTGTTAGTCCCGTAAATGCTGATGTTTCCAGTTTGAGCATTGGGTTATTCGTCAACAAAATGAGACGGATATTTGATGCTCCTGCAAATGCGTATCCCTCCACTTTAAGTAATTTATTATGACTTAATAGGATCGTGGTTATATTTTGTAGGCCGGCAAATGAAAATGGTGCCACAGTCGTTAATGGTGTATGTTGTATTGATAATTCTCTTAGCCTTGGTAAACCACGAAATGCAAATGGTTTTATTACAGTAATATTATTCCCGTCTAACGATAATTTTTTTAATGCACGTAGACCACCAAATGCATCACTTTTTATTGTTGGAAAATGATTTTTGGTTAATGATAAATTTTCAACAGTCTTTGGTAATAGTGTTGTTGGTATTTCACGTAAACCACCCGTATTGCACAGTACCTAAAATGGAAACCAAATAAGAACTATCAATTATACATTAAAAATTTTCAACTGGCTTACCTGGGTTTGCGATAAGCAAATACATTCGATTGGACATGCGCTTATTAAAATGTTGCCATGTTTTAAATCCCACAGGATGTTTAAATAAATTAATAACCGCCAAATGCTGAACATTGCACAGGAGGTAGACTATTTTACTGATCGAAATATCGCCTGGAAATAAAAAAAAAGGTTTTGATTGAAAATAATTTCATTATCTTATAAAGAATAACAGATTTTAAAGTACATTTGTATAGTAATTACGCTAGTGCATAGTATGAGTAGGGACATAGCTTGAATTTTTTCATTAGATCCTGCGTGCATATAATATACAAAGATTGTCGACTGATGACCCAACAAATTAATTTTCTAACTATTTTATTATAAAATCGGCTTTTCTAAATATTTTATTATTTCCGGCTTATTTTGGTTTGCCTTCCTATATAAAATAAACTTTTGAAGTCACATTAAGCTCTTAAAATTGTACGTGACTAATAAAAAATATGTTGACTTATATTTTCACTTACATCTGGTTTCAATTTAAAAACTGTTGTTTTATTGAGCAAATATAAAAAACATAAGAAACTTTGAAAGAAAGCTTTAAACTTAAAATAATATGAGAACATCAATAAAATCACATTTATCACAAACTAAACTAACAAGTGGAACGTGATGATTAATGTAAATGAAGGTAATATATTTTGCTGTTTACACATCAAATTTTAAATTTCAATTTGAAAACTACTATAGTTTGATTGTTTTGCGTCAAATTTTGTATTCTATAATGATTACTATTAGGGCAAACATCAATTCAGTACTTTCTTATCACTTTGCCATCTTTTATGGGGTTACGTTTTAAACCTATTCAATTTATCAATTTATTTTATTGAAATTTAAGTTTCAATCACCAGTATTTAATTTGTAACAACAAATCGATGTCATATTTCCCTTTTTTGGGTACTGCTTTTTTGGTACTTAATGACATCAAACATTTTAAGAGAGCAGTAAAATGACAATTTTCATTTGAATTTGTTAGAATTTGGTAAAAAAAGTATTTGCAAGATGGCGCCAAGCGCAGGCAGGTTGAAATTAAACCCTTAACACTTCTAATAAAATAGTTTATCATATTAAATAAAAATAAAAAAATTGTAGACAACTATTTCAGCCTTTGTATTATTTCTCTCGACCCAGATTTTCAAAATATATAGCTGTACAAACTATTGCGATTTAAGACTATTCCCTTTTTTCAAAACTGCGGCATTATAGATGCGATTATATACCAGTAATCATCGAAGCATCAACCATTTTGTGTCTCAACCTTTTGGTGATTGACATTTGGTGTCATAAATTGGATTAGAACTCACGCCCTCAAAGAAAACCTAAAATTTTAACTGACTCTATAATTAAAAATTAAGACCGTGATTTGTATAACCTGTACAGTATCATTTTTAGCCGCAAAATGTCTAAAATAGCTTGCATTTGATCTCACAAATACAGTTTTTATTGCGGAAATTATACAAAATGAGATTGTGGCAGTTAATCTTAGACAAATTGTATTTTGCGAGTTAGCAAAATGACACACAAATTGCAAGAAATTATCAAAGAAGTTCAACGGAATTAATTGAGAAATTTTTTAAAATTTATGACAATGATTTGGTTAATCTATTTGAACTAACTTGGAACCTATCAACCAACCAAAACAACTTAACAAAACAAACATACATATTGGCAGACATTCAAATGAAGTTTTAAATCTTTCAACAATTTTCCAATTCACCGTCACCTATATTTAAGTCAAACAGTCCACAAAACATCTAAAAACACAAATTTGTCGATAGTAATGAACGCGTTTTTGAAGCAGTATTTTCGATCGCAGTTTTTCACCATATATGGGCTGGTTATCGTTAAGCTGGCATAGCCATACAACATGGGAATTTGAACATTTAAAGACTCGTGTTGCATGGCTACAAAAATTACCGACGCGAGATAGAAGCTAAACATCAAGTAAGATTCATATATACCAACCGATTTCAATCCATAGCTGATCTATACTATCTCGAGGATTGTTGATAGATGAATTCATTAAATCAGATCACAGAAGATTAACTTCCATTGTCGAAAGAAAAACTTGTAATAAAATATTACAACCATTACTCAAAACTGAAAGGAGTTGGTGCAAAAACATCAGAATAAAAAAAGAAACTATTTTCGGTTCAGTTTGCAGATATGGAAATGGCTGTTTTTTCAAAAAACAGCCACCACTCTAATCTTAGACCCTTTTTGAACAGCAACCACAAAATTCATTAGGCTTTACCTTATAACACCTTACCCTACACCCTGTTCTGTTCGTGCCTAAAGACAATCCATCTTAAGATAGCATCTGATATAAGCTCACAATGATTTATTTACTACTTCAAGCGTTCCATGGCTATACGTGAATACTATATATGAATTTATGTGTTCTCTGATAGCGGCTCATGTTTTTTGATGCTCCAAGCTATTTGATAAAATGTTAGAATATTGTTGTGCTGTCTTCTTGGATATTACATAATTTTTCGACAAAGTTTAGCAAATAAAGCTTAATAAATAAAGTAAAAGCACGTCTGCTGAATGTAGTTCTTGGAAATTGTCTTCTTCAAAGACCATACTTAGTAAAACAATTTGTAGCAACCGCACTAGTTTCAATGTTTTAACGGACAATTTTACGCATCAATGAAACGGATTTAAGACTAATTATAAAGTTACTATTTACTATTTATTTTCCCTTTCCTAATGAAGCTTTAATAACAACATTTAATCATAATACATCCATCTTCGTGTCCTTAAAAATCACTTTTGTAAAAATTACACACATCTAGTTAGTTTCTTTTTTGAAAGATTCAAGAATAAACTTTTATGCAGTATTTAAAAAAAAATACTTACATATTGTTTTCCTCAAACAATGTATGTATTTTCAATAAAAAAATTTCATATGCTGAAAGCGTAAAAATTGGTTTAAATAATTCATCCAATATCTCTATCTAATCTGCGGAGTTCAAACTATAATCTTTTAAATTTTTTCAAGTTCCTAAACATAGTTTAAAATCAATAACGTTGGCCAATTTCTGTTTGACTTTTCGTATCACAAGCCAAAACTATCCAGTTCACATCAAAATCATAAACAGTGGTACGTGTTAAATGTAAAATATGTTAACTTATATTTCCACTTCAACTTATAAACTTTTATTTTAAATAAAAAAAAAAACAAAACAAATATAAACTTTCAAAAAAAGCATCAAATTTAAATCAGAGAACGTCAATAACAAAATGTAATTCAACAGCCAAACCAAAAGCGTTGTAATGTTACACCAAAAATTTTCATCATTTTCATAAGAAAAACTAAATAAATCCACTAAAAGAAAAGCTATTTGGATACTTCAAGACGAAGAAAATATGAGAAAATAATTTTTTTTGAATTTTTATCAAAAAAAATTATAACTTTTTTATTATTGTGTGTGCGTGTGAGTGGTTGGGTGGATACGATGTAATTTATTTTAAACATAGAAACGAAAGAAAATTTTTTTTGGTACACAAAATTATATTTCTTATGTTTACCTTTCATCTTCATCTTCTTCTTGTTATTATTATTATATGTTTATAATATTTTCTTTTATTAAGATTAATTTTTTAACTAGTATAATAATATTAGTGATAGTAATAATAAAAATTATAATAATATATTTTATGAATTACTTAAGTTTATTTATATACTTTTGCTGTTTGTTCTTTTTTTTTATTTTATTTTTTGTTATTTTATTTTATAATCACTCAAGGGAATAGATAAAAATAAATTAGAAACGAAGAACACTTTTTGCATTATTATTCTGGTGTTTGTTAAACAACACAAAAAAAATTACAAAATTGTGTACACCTTTGTGATGAAAAAACAAGCAAAAAAAAAAGGTTAATGTTACATAGAATTTTTCTTGCTTCTGTTACGTTACTCTATATAATATATTATTACGGGAAGCTGCTGTTGGTTTTGTTAATTAAGGAAGTGTGGTGGTGATAAAGTATTCTAGCGTATATGGGGTTAATAATTATGTTTGTGTTTTTATTGGTGCGACACAAAAAGTTGTGCCAAAACTTTTTTTTTATTTTTGTTTTTGTATACTTTTTAATTGGAACATATGTATGTACATGATGTGGCGATATTTCTTGTGTCACAACTTACATTGCACAAAATATATAATCAAAACATATATGATTTTTCAAAGATACGTAATTATAAAAAGTAAAAAATCATGTCCACCACACCAATATCGTTTTATATCTATGTACAATTTTTTTCATTATCAGTGGGCGAGAAAAGGTACTTTCAAACGAACATCACATCACTTTGTAGATGAGCAAATAAAATAAATAAACAAGACGATATTATAAAGAAAACATCAGAATAATTAAAATAAATAGAAAAACTTTTTATTTTGTGGGTGCATTTTATAGAAAGTTTATAATTATAATATTATGTGTATTATGGGGATGTTAATATACGGAAGTGAAATCTAGTTTGGCTTAGTAACTTTTTCGTCATTTTTTATAAATGATTCTCTTACATTATAAATCTAAAGAAATTGGTTTGCAAAAGATTAAATTGTACTATACACTCGCCTGTAAACTTGTAGTCAATTATTTATTTAAGGTTCGATTCCGTGTCAAATTATCAAATGTTTTTTTCATTTTGAACATGATCCAGTCAGGTGATGACCTCAGATCTTAATAAAATTTTCTAATAATTCAGTATAGAAATTCAACCTTATATCAGTATCTCTTTGGATGGTTTAAAATGTTATAGTTTGTATACATAACTTCTATGAATTTTAGCATGAAAAGACAAATATTGACTTTATTGCACGTTATAATTTGTCATAGAGACTTACAAGTACCTTCTAATAAAAATGCCATCCAGAATATCGTTATAGTTCACTTTATGTGATTCATTGACGAAATACTTTTATATATATATATATATATATATATATATATATATATATATATATATATATATATATATATATATATATATATATATATATATATATATATATTTATAGTTGCTATCATAAAAGTCGTTTAATTTTTGGCTATAGAGTTATGTGTGTATAGTTTGCCTTTAATCGCCGAATTTTCTACTTTAAGACTCAAAAGCGATCTTATCTTTTAAATTTCTCAAGTATTTTAGTAGACTCGAAATTATCAAATTTAGTGATGCGTTACATTGGACGAGAACGTATGAGAAACAATTGATAAAATTAAAATTCTTTCGGATTTTTGATTAGTTTATTTATTACCCAAAGTAGTAAATTGGGCAAAATTATTATAAGTTTCAGAAATAAAAAAACAGTAAGATTTGTTAAAAAATTAGTGTGCTTTTCTATACCAAATTGAAATAATAAACGTGAGAATTTTATAAATTTTAATAAACGGCACACTTTCATAAACTGCAAATAAAGATAAAACCAAGGTTGCTAGGATTGATTATCTTTAAACCAATCACAACAAAAAGGCAAACGTTTCGACACAAATTGTCGAAAAAATTAAGCGTAAGGATAAACTGATTTTTAAAATTTTTAAAAAAGCAAATTAAATGTAGCGGCTCAGAAATACGACAGTGACTTGAATAACCCGCTCTTTAATTGCAAAAAGGGATTTCTACTTAGTGAAGTTTAACATAGATGACAACTTCCATGTGGGAAAAAAGGTGAAATTTTATGGAGTTAAGTGATTTCACTTTGTTTCACAAAATAGAGCTAGATAGCATTTGTCGCAAAATCTTCATCATTTTCTCATCGAATTCGCAAATTGGGTAAATCTAGAGGCTTGATAATGCCGTCATTATCAAATACTATGCAACAAGGGAATCCACGACCAAGCATCGAAAAAGCAAAAATTAAAATTGGATATAGATGCATCTGAATGAACGAGTTCAAAATCGAAACTTAAGCTGTAAGAGGAATTATTTTCATTGATGTCCAAAAAGTGTCCCTCAGCTTCAGCAGTGTCGGCTGTAATTGTGAAAAGTATAGTAAAGCACCCTCAAGAATCGTCAGTTTTAGAGAGTCGTGGAGAAGTTGACAGAAATTGCCGCGTACGACGATGACCAAGAAATTTTGGAACCGAAAATGTACGAAAACTGATCAAACAAGATTATTTTTACTAATTTAGAGAAATGAATTCTTGTATCAAGAACTTTGTTACATGCGTATTGCAAAAGATTAACAAAAAACACTGTTTGGTAATCCATCTTACCGAATACCGATCAGGGTACTTGTTTAAAGTTCGCCGAACTTCGAAAGTTGGATGAAAAACAGGATTAAAAGTAAAACATATAACCACAAGGATGCCATCGAGTAATTGACAAGATGAGCGACTGAATCATAAAATCATTTCTGCCGCACCGAGATATAATACGTTTGCGTCCCACGCTCAATCAACACAACTCTTTTTGAATTAATGGTAGGGGTTAAAATGCGATTTTCCGATGATCTGCATGAAATGAAGCCGATAGATATATCATATTGTGG
This sequence comes from Tipula confusa, assembly GCA_963556175.1. Lineage (NCBI taxonomy): Eukaryota > Metazoa > Arthropoda > Insecta > Diptera > Tipulidae > Tipula > Tipula confusa. Next base: position 19,799 of record CAUVYK010000554.1, read on the forward strand.
TAGTCAGCAGCATATTCGTCAAAACATTAAGTCAGTTTGAGCTTTGTCGACTTCTGTTAGGTCTTTGTAATTCAAAACAAAAAAAAAATTCCTCATCCATTTTTTAGTGATATATTTGACGGTTTGTTTGGTTTTTTAATCTCCTCTTTTCTGGGGCCAAAGCTCACCCAACTCTTTCGAGGTTATTTGAATGTCCTAGTTTACGTCAATAAGAGCCAAATCGAGGATGCACGAATTCAGGTTCGCGTTTTTAAATATCCATCTGCGCAATGCATTGCTCCATGCCAGCCTGTACTGACATGGACGATGGTTCAGCCGATCGTAATCATGTGATGCAAAATCCCTTTGGCAACTCTCCACGTTGGGATTCGAACCCCTATGTTTAAGTCACTATGTACGCGACAATATGATTGCGGCAATGAGTGACAAAGATGGTTTTCATTTATTGGCGGTTCAAGTTAACAGGTGATAACGAACTATATAGATAAGATGATCTAAATGCCAATTCAATGCGAAAGAATTTGAGAAGAAAGCGCTGACTGCAAAAAAAGTTGAACATACTTAAATGTACTATTAGGAATTGGTGCTATTTTACTTCAAAAGCTGTCAGGTGCGGTTACCAAAACTTTTACCCTTTTTTTGCTTTATCAAGAATAAGAACTTTTTACAGAGAAAAAGAAGATGTAGCTGGGAACGAGTTTCGGCTAGAACAGTGACCGGAAACAAAAATGCAGCATATTGACAAAACTAAAATTTGACATCCACACAAAATGCAGGTAAGATATAATGAATTCATAACGGGCTATGTTGATTTGGTCAAACGGTTGGCACTTGGTACTAGTCAATATAAATACAGCAATATCGCTGTATTTATACAGCGATGTAGGCAGTGCCGTGCAACCTCTCTTTGCATGCAAAGAGAGGTTGCACGGCTCTGATATGATTTAGGAAATTTGAGCGAACAAAAGGTATAATATCTCGACCAACCGAGTAATCGGCGCAGTGGTTAAAGCTACGGTGTTTCGGACGGGAGGTACCGGGTTCGAATCCCAACGGGGGAGGTTGCAAAAGGGATTTTTTTCATCACCTGATTACGATCGGTGATGACGAAGAACAGAACTATGACCCCCTGTTGGAGTGCAGAATCCATGGGCCGAACCATCGTCCATGTCAGTACAGACTGACTGGAGCAATGCAATGTGCAGATGGATTAAAAATCGAACCTGTATGCATGCGTCCTCGATTTGGCTGGTGACGGCGTAAAGGACGTTAAAAACTAACCTCGAAATAGTTGGGAGAGCTTCGGCCTCAGAAAAGATTGCAGGGTTCAAAAACAAACAAACAAACAAACAAAAAATATCTGAACCAACGAAATTTTCTTATTTTTGATTTGGTCTGAGTTCTTGCATTGAGAAGTGGTGTTTCATGAATTTTGAAGGAAAAGAAACTGGATAAGGGAACTGGATAGGTTTGAGTTGCTAAAGGCTGAGTTTGGTAGAACAACTGTAATAACTACTAATCAGAAACCAACAGAGCCAGATGATGATAGACAATAAGCAAAGGAACCAATCTGATCTGATACAAGTTAAATCTAGTTCTACAATCTACATACAATCTAAATTCGAGAGAAGGAAACCCGTTTTGCTAGAGGAAATACCGTATAACTTTAAAATGAGAACTCGACTTTTGGTTAAAGCTTTTCACAGTACCTGAACTCATAATGCTTAACAAAGACTATTTATATATATATATATATATATATATATATATATATATATATATATATATATATAATATATAA
>CAUVYK010000555.1:0-23607 GCA_963556175.1 Tipula confusa
AAAATCTTTTTTAATACAATTTATAGACAACAAAAGAGCTGTCGATTAAGATATCAAACTTAAAAATCGGTTGATAATCTTTGCCGTTTATTCAACTTTATATGAGCTTCAAAGTAGTTTATAATAAATGTATCCATATCGAAAAACTATTTTTTTAAACTAAATGTTATAATTTTTATAATCAATATTTATGCGTAGTAGCATGGCTTTTGATTAAGATATCAAACTTTTGCATCGGTCAGTAACTTTGACTTTTATGGACTATCGTCCATCAAAAAATAATTTATTTATCAATTAAATTATTTTTTTTTAATTTATAAGCAAAAAACTATTTTTTTAAACCAAATGTTATAATTTTCATAATCAATATTTATGCGTAGTAGCATGGCTTTTGATTAAGATATCAAACTTTTGAATCGGTCAATAACTTTGACTTTTATGGACTATCGTCCATCAAAAAATAATTTATTTATCAATTAAATTATTTTTTTTTAATTTATAAGCAAAAAAATTAAAATCTTTTTTAATACAATTTATAGACAACAAAAGAGCTGTCGATTAAGATATCAAATTAAAAATCGGTTGATAATCTTTGCCGTTTATTCAACTTTATATGAGCTTCAAAGTAGTTTATAATAAATGTATCCTTACCGAAAAACTATTTTTTTTAAACCAAATGTTATAATTTTCATAATCAATATTTATGCGTAGTAGCATGGCTTTTGATTAAGATATCAAAGTTTTGAATCGGTCAGTAACTTTTACTTTTATGGACTATCGTCCATCAAAAAATAATTTATTTATCAATTAAATTATTTTTTTTTAATTTATAAGCAAAAATCTTAAAATCTTTCTAATACAATTTATAGACAACAAAAGAGCTGTCGATTAAGATATCAAATTACAAAATCGGTTGATAATCTTTGCCGTTTATTCAACTTTATATGAGCTTCAAAGTAGTTTATAATAAATGTATCCATACCGAAAAACTATTTTTTTAAACCAAATGTTATAATTTTCATAATCAATATTTATGCGTAGTAGCATGGCTTTTGATTAAGATATCAAACTTTTGAATCGGTCAATAACTTTGACTTTTATGGACTATCGTCCATCAAAAAATAATTTATTTATCAATTAAATTATTTTTTTTTAATTTATAAGCAAAAAAATTAAAATCTTTTTTAATACAATTTATAGACAACAAAAGAGCTGTCGATTAAGATATCAAACTTAAAAATCGGTTGATAATCTTTGCCGTTTATTCAACTTTATATGAGCTTCAAAGTAGTTTATAATAAATGTATCCATACCGAAAAACTATTTTTTTAAACCAAATGTTATAATTTTCATAATCAATATTTATGCGTAGTAGCATGGCTTTTGATTAAGATATCAAACTTTTGAATCGGTCAATAACTTTGACTTTTATGGACTATCGTCCATCAAAAAATAATTTATTTATCAATTAAATTATTTTTTTTTAATTTATAAGCAAAAAGTTTAAAATCTTTTTTAATACAATTTATAGACAACAAAAGAGCTGTCGATTAAGATATCAAACTTAAAAATCGGTTGATAATCTTTGCCGTTTATTCAACTTTATATGAGCTTCAAAGTAGTTTATAATAAATGTATCCATACCGAAAAACTATTTTTTTAAACCAAATGTTATAATTTTCATAATCAATATTTATGCGTAGTAGCATGGCTTTTGATTAAGATATCAAACTTTTGAATCGGTCATTAACTTTGACTTTTATGGACTATCGTCCATCAAAAAATAATTTATTTATCAATTAAATTTTTTTTTTTTAATTTATAAGCAAAAAGTTTAAAATCTTTTTTAATACAATTTATAGACAACAAAAGAGCTGTCGATTAAGATATCAAACTTAAATATCGGTTGATAATCTTTGCCGTTTATTCAACTTTATATGAGCTTCAAAGTAGTTTATAATAAATGTATCCTTACCGAAAAACTATTTTTTTAAACCAAATGTTATAATTTTCATAATTAATATTCATGCGTAGTAGCATGGCTTTTGATTGAGATATCAAACTTTTGAATCGGTCAGTAACTTTTACTTTTATGGACTATCGTCCATCAAAAAATAATTTATTTATCAATTAAATTATTTTTTTTTAATTTATAAGCAAAAAGTTTAAATCTTTTTTAATACAATTTATAGACAACAAAAGAGCTGTCGATTAAGATATCAAACTTAAAAATCGGTTGATAATCTTTGCCGTTTATTCAACTTTATATGAGCTTCAAAGTAGTTTATAATAAATGTATCCATACCGAAAAACTATTTTTTTAACCAAATGTTATAATTTTCATAATCAATATTTATGCGTAGTAGCATGATGCTTTTGATTAAGATATCAACTTTTGAATCGGTCATAACTTTGACTTTTATGGACTATCGTCCATCAAAAAATAATTATTTATCAATTAATTATTTTTTTTTAATTTAGTAAGCAAAAAGTTTAAAATCTTTTTTAATACAATTTATAGACAACAAAAGAGCTGTCGATTAAGATATCAAACTTAAATATCGGTTGATAATCTTTGCCGTTTATTCAACTTTATATGAGCTTCAAAGTAGTTTATAATAAATGTATCCTTACCGAAAAACTATTTTTTTAAACCAAATGTTATAATTTTCATAATCAATATTTATGCGTAGTAGCATGGCTTTTGATTAAGATATCAAACTTTTGAATCGGTCAATAACTTTGACTTTTATGGACTATCGTCCATCAAAAAATAATTTATTTATCAATTAAATTATTTTTTTTTAATTTATAAGCAAAAAGTTTAAAATCTTTTTTAATACAATTTATAGACAACAAAAGAGCTGTCGATTAAGATATCAAACTTAAAAATCGGTTGATAATCTTTGCCGTTTATTCAACTTTATATGAGCTTCAAAGTAGTTTATAATAAATGTATCCTTACCGAAAAACTATTTTTTTAAACCAAATGTTATCATTTTCATAATTAATATTTATGCGTAGTAGCATGGCTTTTGATTAAGATATCAAAGTTTTGAATCGGTCAGTAACTTTTACTTTTATGGACTATCGTCCATCAAAAAATAATTTATTTATCAATTAATTTATTTTTTTTTAATTTGTAAGCAAAAAGTTTAAAATCTTTTTTAATACAATTTATAGACAACAAAAGAGCTGTCGATTAAGATATCAAACTTAAACATCGGTTGATAATCTTTGCCGTTTATTCAACTTTATATGAGCTTCAAAGTAGTTTATAATAAATGTATCCATATCGAAAAACTATTTTTTTAAACTAAATGTTATAATTTTTATAATCAATATTTATGCGTAGTAGCATGGCTTTTGATTAAGATATCAAACTTTTGAATCGGTCAGTAACTTTGACTTTTATGGACTATCGTCCATCAAAAAATAATTTATTTATCAATTAAATTTTTTTTTTTTAATTTATAAGCAAAAAACTATTTTTTTAAACCAAATGTTATAATTTTCATAATCAATATTTATGCGTAGTAGCATGGCTTTTGATTAAGATATCAAACTTTTGAATCGGTCAATAACTTTGACTTTTATGGACTATCGTCCATCAAAAAATAATTTATTTATCAATTAAATTATTTTTTTTTAATTTATAAGCAAAAAAATTAAAATCTTTTTTAATACAATTTATAGACAACAAAAGAGCTGTCGATTAAGATATCAAACTTAAAAATCGGTTGATAATCTTTGCCGTTTATTACACTTTATATGAGCTTCAAAGTAGTTTATAATAAATGTATCCATACCGAAAAACTATTTTTTTTAACCAAATGTTATAATTTTCATAATTAATATTCATGCGTAGTAGCATGGCTTTTGATTGAGATATCAAACTTTTGAATCGGTCAGTAACTTTTACTTTTATGGACTATCGTCCATCAAAAAATAATTTATTTATCAATTAAATTATTTTTTTTTAATTTATAAGCAAAAAGTTTAAAATCTTTTTTAATACAATTTATAGACAACAAAAGAGCTGTCGATTAAGATATCAAACTTAAAAATCGGTTGATAATCTTTGCCGTTTATTCAACTTTATATGAGCTTCAAAGTAGTTTATAATAAATGTATCCATACCGAAAAGCTATTTTTTTAAACCAAATGTTATAATTTTCATAATCAATATTTATGCGTAGTAGCATGGCTTTTGATTAAGATATCAAACTTTTGAATCGGTCAGTAACTTTGACTTTTATGGACTATCGTCCATCAAAAAATAATTTATTTATCAATTAAATTATTTTTTTTTAATTTATAAGCAAAAAAATTAAAATCTTTTTTAATACAATTTATAGACAACAAAAGAGCTGTCGATTAAGATATCAAACTTAAAAATCGGTTGATAATCTTTGCCGTTTATTCAACTTTATATGAGCTTCAAAGTAGTTTATAATAAATGTATCCATACCGAAAAACTATTTTTTTTAACCAAATGTTATAATTTTCATAATTAATATTCATGCGTAGTAGCATGGCTTTTGATTGAGATATCAAACTTTTGAATCGGTCAGTAACTTTTACTTTTATGGACTATCGTCCATCAAAAAATAATTTATTTATCAATTAAATTATTTTTTTTTAATTTATAAGCAAAAAGTTTAAAATCTTTTTTAATACAATTTATAGACAACAAAAGAGCTGTCGATTAAGATATCAAACTTAAAAATCGGTTGATAATCTTTGCCGTTTATTCAACTTTATATGAGCTTCAAAGTAGTTTATAATAAATGTATCCATACCGAAAAACTATTTTTTTAACCAAATGTTATAATTTTCATAATCAATATTTATGCGTAGTAGCATGGCTTTTGATTAAGATATCAAACTTTTGAATCGGTCAATAACTTTGACTTTTATGGACTATCGTCCATCAAAAAATAATTTATTTATCAATTAATTTATTTTTTTTTAATTTGTAAGCAAAAAGTTTAAAATCTTTTTTAATACAATTTATAGACAACAAAAGAGCTGTCGATTAAGATATCAAACTTAAAAATCGGTTGATAATCTTTGCCGTTTATTCAACTTTATATGAGCTTCAAAGTAGTTTATAATAAATGTATCCATATCGAAAAACTATTTTTTTAAACTAAATGTTATAATTTTTATAATCAATATTTATGCGTAGTAGCATGGCTTTTGATTAAGATATCAAACTTTTGAATCGGTCAGTAACTTTGACTTTTATGGACTATCGTCCATCAAAAAATAATTTATTTATCAATTAAATTATTTTTTTTTAATTTATAAGCAAAAAACTATTTTTTTAAACCAAATGTTATAATTTTCATAATCAATATTTATGCGTAGTAGCATGGCTTTTGATTAAGATATCAAACTTTTGAATCGGTCAATAACTTTGACTTTTATGGACTATCGTCCATCAAAAAATAATTTATTTATCAATTAAATTATTTTTTTTTAATTTATAAGCAAAAAAATTAAAATCTTTTTTAATACAATTTATAGACAACAAAAGAGCTGTCGATTAAGATATCAAACTTAAAAATCGGTTGATAATCGGCAAAGATTATCAACCGATTTTTAAGTTTGATATCTTAATCGAATCAATATGAAATTAAAACATTGAACATTTTTTTTTTATATTATAATTCATACCACATGTAATTAAACTAGAAGAAGCCTCTTTTCGGTAGAGTATCTTTGATAAAAAAAAAATAAAATTTTTTTTTTTTATAAAGCTTTGTTTACCACTAGATAGTGACTCTTTTTGAGAATAATTTTGAATTTAAAAAAAAAACATTGAACATTTTTTTTTTATATTATAATTAATACCACATGTAATTAAACTAGAAGAAGCCTCTTTTCGGTAGAGTATCTTTGATAAAAAAAAAATAAAATTTTTTTTTTTATAAAGCTTTGTTTACCACTAGATAGTGACTCTTTTTGAGAATAATTTTGAATTTAAAAAAAAAACATTGAACATTTTTTTTTTATATTATAATTAATACCACATGTAATTAAACTAGAAGAAGCCTCTTTTTGGTAGAGTATCTTTGATAAAACAAAAATTTAATTTTTTTTTTTTACGATAAAGCTTTGTTTACCAATAGATAGTGACTCTTTTTGAGAATAATTTTGAATTTTTAAAAAAAACATTGAACATTTTTTTTTTTATATTATAATTCATACCACATGTAACTAAACTAGAAGAAGCCTCTTTTTGGTAGAGTATCTTTGATAAAAAAAAAAATTAATTTTTTTTTTTACGATAAAGCTTTGTTTACCAATAGATAGTGACTCTTTTTGAGAATAATTTTGAATTTTAAAAAAAAACATTGAACATTTTTTTTTATATTATAATTATTACCACATGTAATTAAACTAGAAAAAGCCTCTTTTTGGTAGAGTATCTTTGATAAAAAAAAAATTTAATTTTTTTTTTTTTACGATAAAGCTTTGTTTACCAATAGATAGTGACTCTTTTTGAGAATAATTTTGAATTTAAAAAAAAACATAAAACATTTTTTTTTTATATTATAATTAATACCACATGTAATTAAACTAGAAGAAGCCTCTTTTCGGTAGAGTATCTTTGATAAAAAAAAAATTTAATTTTTTTTTTTACGATAAAGCTTTGTTTACCAATAGATAGTGATTTTTTTTGAGAATAATTTTGAATTTAAAAAAAAAACATTGAACATTTTTTTTTTATATTATAATTAATACCACATGTAATTACACTAGAAGAAGCCTCTTTTTGGTAAAGTATCTTTGATAAAAAAAAAATATAATTTTTTTTTTTACCATAAAGCTTTGTTTACCAATAGATAGTGACTCTTTTTGAGAAAAATTTTGAATTTAAAAAAAAAACATTGAACATTTTTTTTTTATATTATAATTCATACCACATGTAATTAAACTAGAAGAAGCCTCTTTTCGGTAGAGTATCTTTGATAAAAAAAAAATTAAATTTTTTTTTTTACGATAAAGCTTTGTTCACCACTAGATAGTGACTCTTTTTGAGAATAATTTTGAATTTAAAAAAAAAACATTGAACATTTTTTTTTTATATTATAATTAATACCACATGTAATTAAACTAGAAGAAGCCTCTTTTTGGTAGAGTATCTTTGATAAAACAAAAATTTAATTTTTTTTTTTTACGATAAAGCTTTGTTTACCAATAGATAGTGACTCTTTTTGAGAATAATTTTGAATTTTAAAAAAAAACGTTGAACATTTTTTTTTTATATTATAATTAATACCACATGTAACTAAACTAGAAGAAGCCTCTTTTTGGTAAAGTATCTTTGATAAAAAAAAAAAATTAATTTTTTTTTTTACGATAAAGCTTTGAATACCAATAGATAGTGACTCTTTTTGAGAATAATTTTGAATTTTAAAAAAAAATTGAACATTTTTTTTTTATATTATAATTAATACCACATGTAATTAAACTAGAAGAAGCCTCTTTTTGGTAGAGTATCTTTGATAAAACAAAAATTTAATTTTTTTTTTTTTACGATAAAGCTTTGTTTACCAATAGATAGTGACACTTTTTGAGAATAATTTTGAATTTTAAAAAAAAACATTGAACATTTTTTTTTTATATTATAATTAATACCACATGTAACTAAACTAGAAGAAGCCTCTTTTTGGTAGAGCATCTTTGATAAAAAAAAAATTAATTTTTTTTTTTACGATAAAGCTTTGTTTACCAATAGATAGTGACTCTTTTTGAGAATAATTTTGAATTTAAAAAAAAAACATTGAACATTTTTTTTTTATATTATAATTATTACCACATGTAATTAAACTAGAAAAAGCCTCTTTTCGGTAGAGTATCTTTGATAAAAAAAAAATTTAATTTTTTTTTTTTACGATAAAGCTTTGTTTACCAATAGATAGTGACTCTTTAATAATTTTGAATTTTAAAAAAAAACATTGAACATTTTTTTTTTATATTATAATTAATACCACATGTAATTAAACTAGAAGAAGCCTCTTTTTGGTAGAGTATCTTTATATGAGCTTCAAAGTAGTTTATAATAAATGTATCCTTACCGAAAAACTATTTTTTTAAACCAAATGTTATAATTTTCATAATCAATATTTATGCGTAGTAGCATGGCTTTTGATTAAGATATCAAACTTTTGAATCGGTCAGTAACTTTGACTTTTATGGACTATCGTCCATCAAAAAATAATTTATTTATCAATTAAATTATTTTTTTTTAATTTATAAGCAAAAAGTTTAAAATCTTTTTTAATACAATTTATAGACAACAAAAAAGCTGTCGATTAAGATATCAAACTTAAAAATCGGTTGATAATCTTTGCCGTTTATTCAACTTTATATGAGCTTCAAAGTAGTTTATAATAAATGTATCCATACCGAAAAACTATTTTTTTAAACCAAATGTTATAATTTTCATAATCAATATTTATGCGTAGTAGCATGGCTTTTGATTAAGATATCAAACTTTTGAATCGGTCAATAACTTTGACTTTTATGGACTATCGTCCATCAAAAAATAATTTATTTATCAATTAAATTATTTTTTTTTAATTTATAAGCAAAAAGTTTAAAATCTTTTTTAATACAATTTATAGACAACAAAAGAGCTGTCGATTAAGATATCAAACTTAAATATCGGTTGATAATCTTTGCCGTTTATTCAACTTTATATGAGCTTCAAAGTAGTTTATAATAAATGTATCCTTACCGAAAAACTATTTTTTTAAACCAAATGTTATAATTTTCATAATCAATATTTATGCGTAGTAGCATGGCTTTTGATTAAGATATCAAACTTTTGAATCGGTCAATAACTTTGACTTTTATGGACTATCGTCCATCAAAAAATAATTTATTTATCAATTAAATTATTTTTTTTTAATTTATAAGCAAAAAGTTTAAAATCTTTTTTAATACAATTTATAGACAACAAAAGAGCTGTCGATTAAGATATCAAACTTAAAAATCGGTTGATAATCTTTGCCGTTTATTCAACTTTATATGAGCTTCAAAGTAGTTTATAATAAATGTATCCTTACCGAAAAACTATTTTTTTAAACCAAATGTTATCATTTTCATAATTAATATTTATGCGTAGTAGCATGGCTTTTGATTAAGATATCAAAGTTTTGAATCGGTCAGTAACTTTTACTTTTATGGACTATCGTCCATCAAAAAATAATTTATTTATCAATTAATTTATTTTTTTTTAATTTGTAAGCAAAAAGTTTAAAATCTTTTTTAATACAATTTATAGACAACAAAAGAGCTGTCGATTAAGATATCAAACTTAAACATCGGTTGATAATCTTTGCCGTTTATTCAACTTTATATGAGCTTCAAAGTAGTTTATAATAAATGTATCCATATCGAAAAACTATTTTTTTAAACTAAATGTTATAATTTTTATAATCAATATTTATGCGTAGTAGCATGGCTTTTGATTAAGATATCAAACTTTTGAATCGGTCAGTAACTTTGACTTTTATGGACTATCGTCCATCAAAAAATAATTTATTTATCAATTAAATTTTTTTTTTTTAATTTATAAGCAAAAAACTATTTTTTTAAACCAAATGTTATAATTTTCATAATCAATATTTATGCGTAGTAGCATGGCTTTTGATTAAGATATCAAACTTTTGAATCGGTCAATAACTTTGACTTTTATGGACTATCGTCCATCAAAAAATAATTTATTTATCAATTAAATTATTTTTTTTTAATTTATAAGCAAAAAAATTAAAATCTTTTTTAATACAATTTATAGACAACAAAAGAGCTGTCGATTAAGATATCAAACTTAAAAATCGGTTGATAATCTTTGCCGTTTATTACACTTTATATGAGCTTCAAAGTAGTTTATAATAAATGTATCCATACCGAAAAACTATTTTTTTTAACCAAATGTTATAATTTTCATAATTAATATTCATGCGTAGTAGCATGGCTTTTGATTGAGATATCAAACTTTTGAATCGGTCAGTAACTTTTACTTTTATGGACTATCGTCCATCAAAAAATAATTTATTTATCAATTAAATTATTTTTTTTTAATTTATAAGCAAAAAGTTTAAAATCTTTTTTAATACAATTTATAGACAACAAAAGAGCTGTCGATTAAGATATCAAACTTAAAAATCGGTTGATAATCTTTGCCGTTTATTCAACTTTATATGAGCTTCAAAGTAGTTTATAATAAATGTATCCATACCGAAAAGCTATTTTTTTAAACCAAATGTTATAATTTTCATAATCAATATTTATGCGTAGTAGCATGGCTTTTGATTAAGATATCAAACTTTTGAATCGGTCAGTAACTTTGACTTTTATGGACTATCGTCCATCAAAAAATAATTTATTTATCAATTAAATTATTTTTTTTTAATTTATAAGCAAAAAAATTAAAATCTTTTTTAATACAATTTATAGACAACAAAAGAGCTGTCGATTAAGATATCAAACTTAAAAATCGGTTGATAATCTTTGCCGTTTATTACACTTTATATGAGCTTCAAAGTAGTTTATAATAAATGTATCCATACCGAAAAACTATTTTTTTTAACCAAATGTTATAATTTTCATAATCAATATTTATGCGTAGTAGCATGGCTTTTGATTAAGATATCAAACTTTTGAATCGGTCAGTAACTTTGACTTTTATGGACTATCGTCCATCAAAAAATAATTTATTTATCAATTAAATTATTTTTTTTTAATTTATAAGCAAAAAAATTAAAATCTTTTTTAATACAATTTATAGACAACAAAAGAGCTGTCGATTAAGATATCAAACTTAAACATCGGTTGATAATCTTTGCCGTTTATTCAACTTTATATGAGCTTCAAAGTAGTTTATAATAAATGTATCCTTACCGAAAAACTATTTTTTTAAACCAAATGTTATCATTTTCATAATTAATATTTATGCGTAGTAGCATGGCTTTTGATTAAGATATCAAAGTTTTGAATCGGTCAGTAACTTTTACTTTTATGGACTATCGTCCATCAAAAAATAATTTATTTATCAATTAATTTATTTTTTTTTAATTTGTAAGGAAAAAGTTTAAAATCTTTTTTAATACAATTTATAGACAACAAAAGAGCTGTCGATTAAGATATCAAACTTAAACATCGGTTGATAATCTTTGCCGTTTATTCAACTTTATATGAGCTTCAAAGTAGTTTATAATAAATGTATCCATATCGAAAAACTATTTTTTTAAACTAAATGTTATAATTTTTATAATCAATATTTATGCGTAGTAGCATGGCTTTTGATTGAGATATCAAACTTTTGAATCGGTCAGTAACTTTGACTTTTATGGACTATCGTCCATCAAAAAATAATTTATTTATCAATTAAATTATTTTTTTTTAATTTATAAGCAAAAAGTTTAAAATCTTTTTTAATACAATTTATAGAAAACAAAAGAGCTGTCGATTAAGATATCAAACTTAAAAATCGGTTGATAATCTTTGCCGTTTATTCAACTTTATATGAGCTTCAAAGTAGTTTATAATAAATGTATCCATACCGAAAAACTATTTTTTTAAACCAAATGTTATAATTTTCATAATCAATATTTATGCGTAGTAGCATGGCTTTTGATTAAGATATCAAACTTTTGAATCGGTCAGTAACTTTGACTTTTATGGACTATCGTCCATCAAAAAATAATTTATTTATCAATTAAATTATTTTTTTTTAATTTATAAGCAAAAAAATTAAAATCTTTTTTAATACAATTTATAGACAACAAAAGAGCTGTCGATTAAGATATCAAACTTAAAAATCAACAGTAGCAAGCCATGCTACTACGCATAAATATTAATTATGAAAATGATAACATTTGGTTTAAAAAAATAGTTTTTCGGTAAGGATACATTTATTATAAACTACTTTGAAGCTCATATAAAGTTGAATAAACGGCAAAGATTATCAACCGATTTTTAAGTTTGATATCTTAATCGACAGCTCTTTTGTTGTCTATAAATTGTATTAAAAAAGATTTTAAACTTTTTGCTTATAAATTAAAAAAAAATAATTTAATTGATAAATAAATTATTTTTTGATGGACGATAGTCCATAAAAGTCAAAGTTATTGACCGATTCAAAAGTTTGATATCTTAATCAAAAGCCATGCTACTACGCATAAATATTGATTATGAAAATTATAACATTTGGTTTAAAAAAATAGTTTTTCGGTAAGGATACATTTATTATAAACTACTTTGAAGCTCATATAAAGTTGAATAAACGGCAAAGATTATCAACCGATATTTAAGTTTGATATCTTAATCGACAGCTCTTTTGTTGTCTATAAATTGTATTAAAAAAGATTTTAAACTTTTTCTTTATAAATTAAAAAATAATAATTTAATTGATAAATAAATTATTTTTTGATGGACGATAGTCCATAAAAGTCAAAGTTATTGACCGATTCAAAAGTTTGATATCTTAATCAAAAGCCATGCTACTACGCATAAATATTGATTATGAAAATTATAACATTTGGTTTAAAAAAATAGTTTTTCGGTATGGATACATTTATTATAAACTACTTTGAAGCTCATATAAAGTTGAATAAACGGCAAAGATTATCAACCGATTTTTAAGTTTGATATCTTAATCGATAACTCTTTTGTTGTCTATAAATTGTATTAAAAAAGATTTTAAACTTTTTGCTTATAAATTAAAAAAAAATAATTTAATTGATAAATAAATTATTTTTTGATGGACGATAGTCCATAAAAGTCAAAGTTACTGACCGATTCAAAAGTTTGATATCTCAATCAAAAGCCATGCTACTACGCATAAATATTGATTATAAAAATTATAACATTTGGTTTTAAAAAATAATTTTTCGGTATGGATACATTTATTATAAACTACTTTGAAGCTCATATAAAGTTGAATAAACGGCAAAGATTATCAACCGATTTTTAAGTTTGATATCTTAATCGACAGCTCTTTTGTTGTCTATAAATTGTATTAAAAAAGATTTTAATTTTTTTGCTTATAAATTAAAAAAAAATAATTTAATTGATAAATAAATTATTTTTTGATGGACGATAGTCCATAAAAGTCAAAGTTATTGACCGATTCAAAAGTTTGATATCTTAATCAAAAGCCATGCTACTACGCATAAATATTGATTATGAAAATTATAACATTTGGTTTAAAAAAATAGTTTTTCGGTATGGATACATTTATTATAAACTACTTTGAAGCTCATATAAAGTTGAATAAACGGCAAAGATTATCAACCGATGTTTAAGTTTGATATCTTAATCGACAGCTCTTTTGTTGTCTATAAATTGTATTAAAAAAGATTTTAAACTTTTTGCTTATAAATTAAAAAAAAATAATTTAATTGATAAATAAATTATTTTTTGATGGACGATAGTTCATAAAAGTCAAAGTTACTGACCGATTCAAAAGTTTGATATCTTAATCAAAAGCCATGCTACTACGCATAAATATTGATTATGAAAATTATAACATTTGGTTTAAAAAAATAGTTTTTCGGTATGGATACATTTATTATAAACTACTTTGAAGCTCATATAAAGTTGAATAAACGGCAAAGATTATCAACCGATTTTTAAGTTTGATATCTTAATCGACAGCTCTTTTGTTGTCTATAAATTGTATTAAAAAAGATTTTAATTTTTTTGCTTATAAATTAAAAAAAAATAATTTAATTGATAAATAAATTATTTTTTGATGGACGATAGTCCATAAAAGTCAAAGTTACTGACCGATTCAAAAGTTTGATATCTTAATCAAAAGCCATGCTACTACGCATAAATATTGATTATGAAAATTATAACATTTGGTTTAAAAAAATAGTTTTTCGGTATGGATACATTTATTATAAACTACTTTGAAGCTCATATAAAGTTGAATAAACGGCAAAGATTATCAACCGATGTTTAAGTTTGATATCTTAATCGACAGCTCTTTTGTTGTCTATAAATTGTATTAAAAAAGATTTTAAACTTTTTGCTTATAAATTAAAAAAAAATAATTTAATTGATAAATAAATTATTTTTTGATGGACGATAGTTCATAAAAGTCAAAGTTACTGACCGATTCAAAAGTTTGATATCTTAATCAAAAGCCATGCTACTACGCATAAATATTGATTATGAAAATTATAACATTTGGTTTAAAAAAATAGTTTTTCGGTATGGATACATTTATTATAAACTACTTTGAAGCTCATATAAAGTTGAATAAACGGCAAAGATTATCAACCGATTTTTAAGTTTGATATCTTAATCGACAGCTCTTTTGTTGTCTATAAATTGTATTAAAAAAGATTTTAATTTTTTTGCTTATAAATTAAAAAAAAATAATTTAATTGATAAATAAATTATTTTTTGATGGACGATAGTCCATAAAAGTCAAAGTTACTGACCGATTCAAAAGTTTGATATCTTAATCAAAAGCCATGCTACTACGCATAAATATTGATTATGAAAATTATAACATTTGGTTTAAAAAAATAGTTTTTCGGTATGGATACATTTATTATAAACTACTTTGAAGCTCATATAAAGTTGAATAAACGGCAAAGATTATCAACCGATTTTTAAGTTTGATATCTTAATCGACAGCTCTTTTGTTGTCTATAAATTTTTTTAAAAAAGATTTTAAACTTTTTGCTTACAAGTTAAAAAAAAAATAGTTTAATTGATAAATAAATAATTTTTGATGGACGATAGTCCAATTTTCAACATCTTAATATTTTCAAAATTAAATAAATAAATAAATTAATTATTTAATAAATAATTTTTGATGGACTATCGTCCATCAAAAAATAATTTATTTATCAATTAAATTATTTTTTTTTAATTTATAAGCAAAAAAATTAAAATCTTTTTTAATACAATTTATAGACAACAAAAGAGCTGTCGATTAAGATATCAAACTTAAAAATCGGTTGATAATCTTTGCCGTTTATTCAACTTTATATGAGCTTCAAAGTAGTTTATAATAAATGTATCCATACCGAAAAACTATTTTTTTAAACCAAATGTTATAATTTTCATAATCAATATTTATGCGTAGTAGCATGGCTTTTGATTAAGATATCAAACTTTTGAATCGGTCAATAACTTTGACTTTTATGGACTATCGTCCATCAAAAAATAATTTATTTATCAATTAAATTATTTTTTTTTAATTTATAAGCAAAAAGTTTAAAATCTTTTTTAATACAATTTATAGACAACAAAAGAGCTGTCGATTAAGATATCAAACTTAAAAATCGGTTGATAATCTTTGCCGTTTATTCAACTTTATATGAGCTTCAAAGTAGTTTATAATAAATGTATCCATACCGAAAAACTATTTTTTTAAACCAAATGTTATAAATTTTCATAATCAATATTTATGCGTAGTAGCATGGCTTTTGATTAAGATATCAAACTTTTGAATCGGTCAATAACTTTGACTTTTATGGACTATCGTCCATCAAAAAATAATTTATTTATCAATTAAATTATTATTTTTTAATTTATAAGCAAAAATCTTAAAATCTTTTTTAATACAATTTATAGACAACAAAAGAGCTGTCGATTAAGATATCAAACTTAAAAATCGGTTGATAATCTATGCCGTTTATTCAACTTTATATGAGCTTCAAAGTAGTTTATAATAAATGTATCCATACCGAAAAACTATTTTTTTTAACCAAATGTTATAATTTTCATAATTAATATTCTTGCGTAGTAGCATGGCTTTTGATTGAGATATCAAACTTTTGAATCGGTCAGTAACTTTTACTTTTATGGACTATCGTCCATCAAAAAATAATTTATTTATCAATTAATTTTTTTTTTTTAATTTGTAAGCAAAAAGTTTAAAATCTTTTTTAATACAATTTATAGACAACAAAAGAGCTGTCGATTAAGATATCAAACTTAAACATCGGTTGATAGTCTTTGCCGTTTATTCAACTTTATATGAGCTTCAAAGTAGTTTATAATAAATGTATCCATATCGAAAAACTATTTTTTTAAACTAAATGTTATAATTTTTATAATCAATATTTATGCGTAGTAGCATGGCTTTTGATTAAGATATCAAACTTTTGAATCGGTCAGTAACTTTGACTTTTATGGACTATCGTCCATCAAAAAATAATTTATTTATCAATTAAATTATTTTTTTTTAATTTATAAGCAAAAAGTTTAAAATCTTTTTTAATACAATTTATAGACAACAAAAGAGCTGTCGATTAAGATATCAAACTTAAATATCGGTTGATAATCTTTGCCGTTTATTCAACTTTATATGAGCTTCAAAGTAGTTTATAATAAATGTATCCTTACCGAAAAACTATTTTTTTAAACCAAATGTTATAATTTTCATAATCAATATTTATGCGTAGTAGCATGGCTTTTGATTAAGATATCAAACTTTTGAATCGGTCAATAACTTTGACTTTTATGGACTATCGTCCATCAAAAAATAATTTATTTATCAATTAAATTATTTTTTTTTAATTTATAAGCAAAAAGTTTAAAATCTTTTTTAATACAATTTATAGACAACAAAAAAGCTGTCGATTAAGATATCAAACTTAAAAATCGGTTGATAATCTTTGCCGTTTATTCAACTTTATATGAGCTTCAAAGTAGTTTATAATAAATGTATCCATACCGAAAAACTATTTTTTTAAACCAAATGTTATAATTTTCATAATCAATATTTATGCGTAGTAGCATGGCTTTTGATTAAGATATCAAACTTTTGAATCGGTCAATAACTTTGACTTTTATGGACTATCGTCCATCAAAAAATAATTTATTTATCAATTAAATTATTTTTTTTTAATTTATAAGCAAAAAGTTTAAAATCTTTTTTAATACAATTTATAGACAACAAAAGAGCTGTCGATTAAGATATCAAACTTAAATATCGGTTGATAATCTTTGCCGTTTATTCAACTTTATATGAGCTTCAAAGTAGTTTATAATAAATGTATCCTTACCGAAAAACTATTTTTTTAAACCAAATGTTATAATTTTCATAATCAATATTTATGCGTAGTAGCATGGCTTTTGATTAAGATATCAAACTTTTGAATCGGTCAATAACTTTGACTTTTATGGACTATCGTCCATCAAAAAATAATTTATTTATCAATTAAATTATTTTTTTTTAATTTATAAGCAAAAAGTTTAAAATCTTTTTTAATACAATTTATAGACAACAAAAGAGCTGTCGATTAAGATATCAAACTTAAAAATCGGTTGATAATCTTTGCCGTTTATTCAACTTTATATGAGCTTCAAAGTAGTTTATAATAAATGTATCCTTACCGAAAAACTATTTTTTTAAACCAAATGTTATCATTTTCATAATTAATATTTATGCGTAGTAGCATGGCTTTTGATTAAGATATCAAAGTTTTGAATCGGTCAGTAACTTTTACTTTTATGGACTATCGTCCATCAAAAAATAATTTATTTATCAATTAATTTATTTTTTTTTAATTTGTAAGCAAAAAGTTTAAAATCTTTTTTAATACAATTTATAGACAACAAAAGAGCTGTCGATTAAGATATCAAACTTAAAAATCGGTTGATAATCTTTGCCGTTTATTCAACTTTATATGAGCTTCAAAGTAGTTTATAATAAATGTATCCATACCGAAAAACTATTTTTTTAAACCAAATGTTATAATTTTCATAATCAATATTTATGCGTAGTAGCATGGCTTTTGATTAAGATATCAAACTTTTGAATCGGTCAGTAACTTTGACTTTTATGAACTATCGTCCATCAAAAAATAATTTATTTATCAATTAAATTATTTTTTTTTAATTTATAAGCAAAAAGTTTAAAATCTTTTTTAATACAATTTATAGACAACAAAAGAGCTGTCGATTAAGATATCAAACTTAAACATCGGTTGATAATCTTTGCCGTTTATTCAACTTTATATGAGCTTCAAAGTAGTTTATAATAAATGTATCCATACCGAAAAACTATTTTTTTAAACCAAATGTTATAATTTTCATAATCAATATTTATGCGTAGTAGCATGGCTTTTGATTAAGATATCAAACTTTTGAATCGGTCAATAACTTTGACTTTTATGGACTATCGTCCATCAAAAAATAATTTATTTATCAATTAAATTATTTTTTTTTAATTTATAAGCAAAAAAATTAAAATCTTTTTTAATACAATTTATAGACAACAAAAGAGCTGTCGATTAAGATATCAAACTTAAAAATCGGTTGATAATCTTTGCCGTTTATTCAACTTTATATGAGCTTCAAAGTAGTTTATAATAAATGTATCCATACCGAAAAATTATTTTTTAAAACCAAATGTTATAATTTTTATAATCAATATTTATGCGTAGTAGCATGGCTTTTGATTGAGATATCAAACTTTTGAATCGGTCAGTAACTTTGACTTTTATGGACTATCGTCCATCAAAAAATAATTTATTTATCAATTAAATTATTTTTTTTTAATTTATAAGCAAAAAGTTTAAAATCTTTTTTAATACAATTTATAGAAAACAAAAGAGCTGTCGATTAAGATATCAAACTTAAAAATCGGTTGATAATCTTTGCCGTTTATTCAACTTTATATGAGCTTCAAAGTAGTTTATAATAAATGTATCCATACCGAAAAACTATTTTTTTAAACCAAATGTTATAATTTTCATAATCAATATTTATGCGTAGTAGCATGGCTTTTGATTAAGATATCAAACTTTTGAATCGGTCAGTAACTTTGACTTTTATGGACTATCGTCCATCAAAAAATAATTTATTTATCAATTAAATTATTTTTTTTTAATTTATAAGCAAAAAAATTAAAATCTTTTTTAATACAATTTATAGACAACAAAAGAGCTGTCGATTAAGATATCAAACTTAAAAATCAACAGTAGCAAGCCATGCTACTACGCATAAATATTAATTATGAAAATGATAACATTTGGTTTAAAAAAATAGTTTTTCGGTAAGGATACATTTATTATAAACTACTTTGAAGCTCATATAAAGTTGAATAAACGGCAAAGATTATCAACCGATTTTTAAGTTTGATATCTTAATCGACAGCTCTTTTGTTGTCTATAAATTGTATTAAAAAAGATTTTAAACTTTTTGCTTATAAATTAAAAAAAAATAATTTAATTGATAAATAAATTATTTTTTGATGGACGATAGTCCATAAAAGTCAAAGTTATTGACCGATTCAAAAGTTTGATATCTTAATCAAAAGCCATGCTACTACGCATAAATATTGATTATGAAAATTATAACATTTGGTTTAAAAAAATAGTTTTTCGGTAAGGATACATTTATTATAAACTACTTTGAAGCTCATATAAAGTTGAATAAACGGCAAAGATTATCAACCGATATTTAAGTTTGATATCTTAATCGACAGCTCTTTTGTTGTCTATAAATTGTATTAAAAAAGATTTTAAACTTTTTCTTTATAAATTAAAAAATAATAATTTAATTGATAAATAAATTATTTTTTGATGGACGATAGTCCATAAAAGTCAAAGTTATTGACCGATTCAAAAGTTTGATATCTTAATCAAAAGCCATGCTACTACGCATAAATATTGATTATGAAAATTATAACATTTGGTTTAAAAAAATAGTTTTTCGGTATGGATACATTTATTATAAACTACTTTGAAGCTCATATAAAGTTGAATAAACGGCAAAGATTATCAACCGATTTTTAAGTTTGATATCTTAATCGATAACTCTTTTGTTGTCTATAAATTGTATTAAAAAAGATTTTAAACTTTTTGCTTATAAATTAAAAAAAAATAATTTAATTGATAAATAAATTATTTTTTGATGGACGATAGTCCATAAAAGTCAAAGTTACTGACCGATTCAAAAGTTTGATATCTCAATCAAAAGCCATGCTACTACGCATAAATATTGATTATAAAAATTATAACATTTGGTTTTAAAAAATAATTTTTCGGTATGGATACATTTATTATAAACTACTTTGAAGCTCATATAAAGTTGAATAAACGGCAAAGATTATCAACCGATTTTTAAGTTTGATATCTTAATCGACAGCTCTTTTGTTGTCTATAAATTGTATTAAAAAAGATTTTAATTTTTTTGCTTATAAATTAAAAAAAAATAATTTAATTGATAAATAAATTATTTTTTGATGGACGATAGTCCATAAAAGTCAAAGTTATTGACCGATTCAAAAGTTTGATATCTTAATCAAAAGCCATGCTACTACGCATAAATATTGATTATGAAAATTATAACATTTGGTTTAAAAAAATAGTTTTTCGGTATGGATACATTTATTATAAACTACTTTGAAGCTCATATAAAGTTGAATAAACGGCAAAGATTATCAACCGATGTTTAAGTTTGATATCTTAATCGACAGCTCTTTTGTTGTCTATAAATTGTATTAAAAAAGATTTTAAACTTTTTGCTTATAAATTAAAAAAAAATAATTTAATTGATAAATAAATTATTTTTTGATGGACGATAGTTCATAAAAGTCAAAGTTACTGACCGATTCAAAAGTTTGATATCTTAATCAAAAGCCATGCTACTACGCATAAATATTGATTATGAAAATTATAACATTTGGTTTAAAAAAATAGTTTTTCGGTATGGATACATTTATTATAAACTACTTTGAAGCTCATATAAAGTTGAATAAACGGCAAAGATTATCAACCGATTTTTAAGTTTGATATCTTAATCGACAGCTCTTTTGTTGTCTATAAATTGTATTAAAAAAGATTTTAATTTTTTTGCTTATAAATTAAAAAAAAATAATTTAATTGATAAATAAATTATTTTTTGATGGACGATAGTCCATAAAAGTCAAAGTTACTGACCGATTCAAAAGTTTGATATCTTAATCAAAAGCCATGCTACTACGCATAAATATTGATTATGAAAATTATAACATTTGGTTTAAAAAAATAGTTTTTCGGTATGGATACATTTATTATAAACTACTTTGAAGCTCATATAAAGTTGAATAAACGGCAAAGATTATCAACCGATGTTTAAGTTTGATATCTTAATCGACAGCTCTTTTGTTGTCTATAAATTGTATTAAAAAAGATTTTAAACTTTTTGCTTATAAATTAAAAAAAAATAATTTAATTGATAAATAAATTATTTTTTGATGGACGATAGTTCATAAAAGTCAAAGTTACTGACCGATTCAAAAGTTTGATATCTTAATCAAAAGCCATGCTACTACGCATAAATATTGATTATGAAAATTATAACATTTGGTTTAAAAAAATAGTTTTTCGGTATGGATACATTTATTATAAACTACTTTGAAGCTCATATAAAGTTGAATAAACGGCAAAGATTATCAACCGATTTTTAAGTTTGATATCTTAATCGACAGCTCTTTTGTTGTCTATAAATTGTATTAAAAAAGATTTTAATTTTTTTGCTTATAAATTAAAAAAAAATAATTTAATTGATAAATAAATTATTTTTTGATGGACGATAGTCCATAAAAGTCAAAGTTACTGACCGATTCAAAAGTTTGATATCTTAATCAAAAGCCATGCTACTACGCATAAATATTGATTATGAAAATTATAACATTTGGTTTAAAAAAATAGTTTTTCGGTATGGATACATTTATTATAAACTACTTTGAAGCTCATATAAAGTTGAATAAACGGCAAAGATTATCAACCGATTTTTAAGTTTGATATCTTAATCGACAGCTCTTTTGTTGTCTATAAATTGTATTAAAAAAGATTTTAAGATTTTTGCTTATAAATTAAAAAATAATAATTTAATTGATAAATAAATTATTTTTTGATGGACGATAGTCCATAAAAGTCAAAGTTATTGACCGATTCAAAAGTTTGATATCTTAATCAAAAGCCATGCTACTACGCATAAATATTGATTATGAAAATTATAACATTTGGTTTAAAAAAATAGTTTTTCGGTATGGATACATTTATTATAAACTACTTTGAAGCTCATATAAAGTTGAATAAACGGCAAAGATTATCAACCGATTTTTAAGTTTGATATCTTAATCGACAGCTCTTTTGTTGTCTATAAATTGTATTAAAAAAGATTTTAAACTTTTTGCTTATAAATTAAAAAAAAATAATTTAATTGATAAATAAATTATTTTTTGATGGACGATAGTCCATAAAAGTCAAAGTTATTGACCGATTCAAAAGTTTGATATCTTAATCAAAAGCCATGCTACTACGCATAAATATTGATTATGAAAATTATAACATTTGGTTTAAAAAAATAGTTTTTCGGTATGGATACATTTATTATAAACTACTTTGAAGCTCATATAAAGTTGAATAAACGGCAAAGATTATCAACCGATTTTTAAGTTTGATATCTTAATCGACAGCTCTTTTGTTGTCTATAAATTGTATTAAAAAAGATTTTAATTTTTTTGCTTATAAATTAAAAAAAAATAATTTAATTGATAAATAAATTATTTTTTGATGGACGATAGTCCATAAAAGTCAAAGTTACTGACCGATTCAAAAGTTTGATATCTTAATCAAAAGCCATGCTACTACGCATAAATATTGATTATGAAAATTATAACATTTGGTTTAAAAAAATAGTTTTTTGCTTATAAATTAAAAAAAAATAATTTAATTGATAAATAAATTATTTTTTGATGGACAATAGTCCATAAAAGTCAAAGTTACTGACCGATTCAAAAGTTTGATATCTTAATCAAAAGCCATGCTACTACGCATAAATATTGATTATAAAAATTATAACATTTAGTTTAAAAAAATAGTTTTTCGATATGGATACATTTATTATAAACTACTTTGAAGCTCATATAAAGTTGAATAAACGGCAAAGATTATCAACCGATGTTTAAGTTTGATATCTTAATCGACAGCTCTTTTGTTTTCTATAAATTGTATTAAAAAAGATTTTAAACTTTTTGCTTACAAATTAAAAAAAAATAAATTAATTGATAAATAAATTATTTTTTGATGGACGATAGTCCATAAAAGTAAAAGTTACTGACCGATTCAAAACTTTGATATCTTAATCAAAAGCCATGCTACTACGCATAAATATTAATTATGAAAATGATAACATTTGGTTTAAAAAAATAGTTTTTCGGTAAGGATACATTTATTATAAACTACTTTGAAGCTCATATAAAGTTGAATAAACGGCAAAGATTATCAACCGATTTTTAAGTTTGATATCTTAATCGACAGCTCTTTTGTTGTCTATAAATTGTATTAAAAAAGATTTTAAACTTTTTGCTTATAAATTAAAAAAAAATAATTTAATTGATAAATAAATTATTTTTTGATGGACGATAGTCCATAAAAGTCAAAGTTATTGACCGATTCAAAAGTTTGATATCTTAATCAAAAGCCATGCTACTACGCATAAATATTGATTATGAAAATTATAACATTTGGTTTAAAAAAATAGTTTTTCGGTATGGATACATTTATTATAAACTACTTTGAAGCTCATATAAAGTTGAATAAACGGCAAAGATTATCAACCGATTTT
>CAUVYK010000556.1:0-15529 GCA_963556175.1 Tipula confusa
AAAAATCAAGAGCAGATAATTTAATAATGAAAATAAAAAACATAACCCGGGATTCGAACCCACCCACATATACTGGACACTCACCATTTTTTAATTTCACTCATTATTTTTTCAAATATGTCATCTTTATATTTTCTTTTTAAGCAATATTCACTGAAATATGAAAATAAATAACAAACAATTTGAATGTTTCGTCTTTTTAACCATTTCTTTGTAACCGACTATGTTGCCTCGATTTGCTGCGTATTGCAAACAGTATCCGGGTTATCGAAATTTTCACTATGATTTACTGTTAAATGGACGTAACCATTCAATGATAGTTGGTTATATCCAGCACATTAATCTGTTGTTATAATGGAGCCTAATTCAAGATTATTTCGTTTAAAGATGTTTGGTTTCGATATAAGGTTTCTACAAAAAAATATTTCATTGGTTTCATATCAAATACCGCATACGACCATTCTTTGCGTACAGTCCGACCAACATTATATTTTCGTTTGGAAAATAATCATTCATCAATCTGAAGGTGTAGGTCCGGTCCTCCAATTTTCCTATTTATTTCTCGTTTTAAAATTGCATACATAAATATTTGTAGTTTTTTTATATCATAAGAAAACTGGGTAAAGTCCTATTTTAAGCCATTTTAAAAAAAATAAGAAATAAATAATAACACATTAAAATATATTGAACAAGTACCCTTTTATTCAAAACACTTAAGTATAATGCTTACCATAGACGTAAAAACATTCATATTATTATTTTTACATTTTTTCTCAAAATAAATTCTTAAAAATAACTTTCAAATAGATCAACTGAAGTTACAAACTGATTTCGCAATTTTCGTTTCATGTGAGACCATAAATTTTCGATGTTGTGCGTATGAATAGAATTGTCATCAGGAGAAATGAAGTGAAGAGAATGATTTATTGTTACGTGAATATAATTGTTTTGCTCGCCAATTCTCCTATACGCCGCTTACTGGTCGAAAATGATTCTTGAACTTTGTAAAACTGGATCACATATTATTTTAAGTAAGGTTTTGGCCTTTCTACATTCGACAGTAAAAAAAAACATATACCCGGACCTCGTTCTCTAAGCCCAAGCATACCCTGTGTCTCACCTAGCCTTCCCCTATTGTATTTACGTTTCATAAATAATGACTCATCTATTTCCACATCAATAGGAGTACCGTTTTGCTGAACTCCACCTAACATCCCGTCATCGTTTACAATAGATAGTTCACAAAAATCACGAAAATTTTTATACCACTCATAAGTTGTATTCTTATTTATTTTTAGTTCCCTATTAACAATTATTTGCAATGTTTCATTGCTACAAAAATATAGAAGAAGTATAACATTGTCTATGCAAAGATGACTTCCTTTAAAAATAGAATCACCTCTGATTGATTGGCTATGCATACAATTATTTTTACATTCCTATATTGCCATATCTTTACTTTTAGAATGTGCGTAAATTTTCAATGGAAGATTACACCTTATACATATGCGTTCGTTTCTTATAAGACCTATCCTTGCAGCATATTCAAATGGTGCAATATTATTATTGTTAAGCAGTAATATTAATTCTATAAGAGTGGTTGTGCAATAGGGTAGATCGTCGTGTGAATGTACGTTTGCTACTATTTTTTTCGTTGGTTGGTCATATGGGTGTCTTTTTTAAATGTTTATATTTTATAAAAAAAAGTTTAAAATAGGACTTTACCGAAAAACAAAACACCATTATGTAACGAATTTTGGCATTTCTTTACTTTCCCCTCACCCATAAGGGGGGAGTCTTGTCTTATTAAAAAAATAAAAAATAAATAAAAAAAATTAAATATAATATTTTTAACTTTAACATTAACCTTTTAATTATTATTTATATCATATGCTTCTGCTATATGCGAAAAAAACACCTCAACATTACTACCAAATTTTTTAAAATAAACAAAACTCTCAATATGCGAATCCAATGTAGTTCGATGTGTTCCATATCGTTGCTTGTGTTTTTGTTTTGCTTTTTGCCAAATAGATTCGATGTGATTTGTAGTAGCTCCAGTCCTAGGGTTAACAAAGTTTTCACTATGGTTAACTGTAAAATGTTCGAAACCTAAAGAAGACAAGGTATCATAGACTCTGGCACAATCAGTAGTGATAATAGAACCCGGTATAACAAAACGTTGAATCAATGGAAATAATGTTTCGCGCCTCCTATCAGGAACTTGATCCATAAAACAAGTTCCGTCTTCAACACAATACCCGCCAAAAACCCAACATTCCCTTATTAAATGACCAAGATGAAATTTTCTTTTCACGCGATGCATTTCATCAATTTCAATATGTTTTCCAATTCCTCCTATTCGAACAGGATGATTTAAAAAATAGATTCATATTACTTCTCTACAGAAAAAAAACCAATCTACAATGGTTTTACTACTGCTAATTTCGCATTTCCTACCAATTTCTTCTAAAGAATCTTCATTATGAACAAAGAAGTAGACTACTTTTAAAATGCATGAGATAGACAAATGAGAACCTTCAAAAAAGGAACCCTTTCGTATCGAAATCTCTTTTCTACATGCTTTCGATTTGCATCTGAAATAATAGGCATCGTTTTTTGATCCGTTATGCTTACGAATTAAAGTTGCCGAACCACAAAAGCAAATATAATTTTGTTTTATTAATCCAAAATTTTGTGCTAATTCGATAGCACCTTCTTCAGTAGAAACATGTGTCATAAAAGAACTAAAACTTATCATGTTTATTTTGATTATTTTTTTTTAAATAAAATCATATTAAAAAATTTAATTTAAATCGGTGGGGGGAAAGTAAAGAAGTGCCCGAATTTTTATTAAAAATTCCAGAATTTATTTTTTTAATTATTTAAAAAAATGAATTTTTCGAGAATCGAACCCCGGTGTATTATTCTCCGGACCATAAGCCAAAATTTAAATATTATTATTTAAAAAAATTATTAATAATTTAAAAGAGGGGGATAAAGTAAACAAATGTTAAATATTTAATTCAAACATTTTTTATTTATTAAAACACCAAAAATATTATTCATTAATTAATTGTTGATTCATCTATTAATTCATTTACCCTTTTGGTGTGAAATGTCGTCTGGTAAAAGACTTTTAAAAATATCCGGATAACAACCGTATTTACCAGAATAATCTTCTCCATTGATATAAGTTTTAGTCTGTTGAAAAAAATATATTACCAAAGGGTTTAACTCTTTTAGAGTAGCCAGAGTAGAATAAATGCCAAGAAAATAAATAAAATCTTTACACTTCTGATCCCTTTTATTTTTTGCTTCATTTAATTTCTTTGTAAAGGATTGAATACTAATCTTAGTTAAGAGGTTGTCGTTTATAATCAAGTAAATACAGTTATAAGTGGTGTTAATTAGAGTGATTGTATAGGATATATTCTCTAAATCTTTCCATGTGACTTCTAACTTTATTTCTTTCATTTGTGCTAAATTGTAACAATCTGTTTGCCATTTGTGGTTGGCGGAGACTTTATTGAATACATTATAAAATTCTGTGGCTCTTACGAGGTTAAAAATGACGAAGAATAATAAGAATGTTGAAAAGAGGGTAAGGAAAGACAAGGTCGCGATATTTATTGATGGAAGTAATTTCTTTTCTTGTTCTTTAATTTCTTTTTTGTCTTCTTTTACAACTTCCTTGTCCTTGTCATTTTCTTTCTCCTTAATTTCCTCGTCTTTGTCGTTTTCTTCTTTGTCATTCTCCTTAATTTCCTTATCGTCTAACTCAACATCATTTTTTGAAGTATTTACATTCTCTATATGTTTTATTTGATCTCCATTAGGTTTGGTTTTCTTTATTTTCTTATCACTTTTATGTTTTATTATGAACTTTCTTTCCATTTGGTGGATGAGAATAAAAATTCTTTTATATTTAATTATATTCCGAAAAAGAGATTATTGCAATAATTAATTATTAAAAAAAAGGGATTATTAGAACTAGTTCTATTCCCTCTTTTATGTTTTAATATTTATATGTTAAGAGTATATATTTGCAAAGGGGATTTTTTGTTGAAAAATAAGTTTCCTTTCTCTTTAATTTATAGGTTAAATTGCGCATTACTCCCCAGTAAAATTTAATTAATTAATAAAAATACAAGTGCATGCCTGTTATAGGGTCAATTAATATTTAATTAATTAAAATACAATTTAAAATTAAAAATAAGGCGAAATTTAATTAGAGATGATTTAATTTAAATTATTATAGTAATCAGCCATAAACAATAAAACACATTCATTAAATCTTTCGAACTTAGTTACACTCCTTTCCCTATGAAACTTAATTAAATATTGGAATTCCTTACTTCTGTTAATTGCATTTTTACCTCTTAAATTTCTTTTAGCGTAGCTCCAAAATCCTTCTACTGTTTGTGTGTGAATCGAAGGATCCTCAAAAAACAAAGAATGATTAATTGTTCCGTGCTCATAGCTCCCAATACGATTGAATGCTGCTCTATAAGCTCTCCATTCATCTGTGATAACAATGCTTTCCATCCAAAATGTTTTCTGTAGCTATATTAATCATTATTTCACAATTTCTATTTGCAACTGACAAAATAAAGGCATTCTAGACTCCTGCTACATACCACGTTCCTGATGTAATCCAGCCACGGTTGT
Source organism: Tipula confusa (assembly GCA_963556175.1). Taxonomy (NCBI): domain Eukaryota; kingdom Metazoa; phylum Arthropoda; class Insecta; order Diptera; family Tipulidae; genus Tipula; species Tipula confusa. The sequence continues at coordinate 4,672 of CAUVYK010000556.1, forward strand.
ACATTCTTTAAAAAAACAGACTCTCGTCAACCTCAACAATCTTCTTTTTCCCGTATTCATCATAGCCTCCTATTCCTTGTTTATTCATCTCATAATAATTTACTATCTCTTCTCGAATCATGTCAGCCCACTTAGAAACAGTGTTTCTATTTATATCATAAGCAGTTATTTCGATTTCTAAATTTAATGATAATTTATACAATAATTTCCAACGACAATTTTGATCTACTAAACAAACTTCCTTAACGGATCGAAGTTTTTTTACCGCACATTGCAAATCTCCAGATCCACCCATCTCCCTTTTTCACCTCACTCTTTAAAATCATTATATTATTACATGATGTACAATTCATAGTATTATTTAAGAGACGAAATTTGACAAATAAAACAGCTATGTCGTTTGTATTTAACATTATATAAAAATTTGTTTCATTTATTTTCATGTTTTTTATTTCTGTTTTAGTGTAGATGGATGTTGGGTTTGTAATTAAAAATCTTTGATCAACTTGCGTCATGTATTTAAAATTTATTATACAGTCCGACCCCGCTTTTGGGGCAACCCGCCCCAACTGAAAACCTCGTATTTGGGGCATATATTTTTACAATTTCGACATTTACCTTTTAAATTCTACCGAAAAATACAATAATTCGAAATTTTACCCCGTTTTTGGGGCAGTTTATATATTTTTTTAAGGTGCCAAATGAAAGTGATAGCAGAGACAGAAATAGAAGAGCTCGAAAAAGATTATCGATAGATAAGTATATCGGAAAGGAAATTAGCACCGAAATATAAAATTTTGAAAGTTAGAGTTTTTAGACTTAAGAAAGACATCAAAAAGTCTTTTATTGATGACATAGACTCAATTTTGCATGAGAACGATATATCCGATTATAAGTATTTAGATGATTAAGTGTTCGAGGTGTTTTCACTTCTTAGGAAACCACACGTGCATTTAAATGGAACTACTATTGGATTTATAGCTTTAAAAATCGCAAAGAAATTTAATCCTATAACTTTTAAAGCATTAAATGGTTGGTTCGAAATTTTTAAGAAGAGACATTGGTTTTGTTTAAAATTATTTCTGGTGAGTCACAATCTGCGGATATGACGCACTCAGCAGATTTCAAAGCGACATGTCATAATAAATTATACGTGTTTGATAAACACAGTGTATTTAATTGCGACTAACCTACTATATACCACAAAAATCCACATAAGAAAAGTTTTTAGAAAGTAAAAATAAACCAATAGATCCCATAAAATCAGCTTTGGCATAATTTGATAAGTTTTATAGCGCCACATCAATTATACCATCCCATTCTAAATTAAAAACAATCTTTTAATTAAACTTAAAATGATCAAAGAATGGAGAAGAAAATATAAATACGGTAATAAAATTACAGACTATTTACCAATAAATAAAACATTTTTTTAATTGTATTTTTTTTCAAGAACCCCTTTTTCAATATTTGACTAAATAATATTTAAAATTTGAAGTGAAACATTTGCGAATTGAACTTTTACATGCCTTTAAAGCAGAGGTTTGGAAAAACCCCCGCCCTAATTGAAAGCCTCGCTTTTTGGGGCACTTTTTTAGAAAAGTGCCCCAAAAACGGGGTCGGACTGTATTTTTTTTTAATAAATATTTTAATTAATTAAATATTAATTGGCCCTATAATAGACATGCACCATAAATAAGTTTAAATCGACCAACATAAACCTTTTCCACCACATTCATTAAATCTCCATGATTTGTTCTTTTTCTCCTCATAGCCCTTTTAATTAAAGACCACATAACTTCAATAGTTTGTGTATGCTCCCCAGTTTCACTGTTTATAAATTCCATTGAGTGATTAATTGTTTGGTGGTTAATACTCAAATCTTGTAATATTTCTTCAAGGTTTAAATAACCTCTCCAACAATATGTAGCGCCTGGGGCCATTCTGCGTTTTATAATCTCCATCAGAGTATCTCTACTTTGATTTTTCATCACTTTAAAAAAGAAGGAAGGTGGATAACCTCTTACAACACCTCCAACCGCTCACACGGTATACTGCAGTAGTCTACCACGATGGTACATACGTTTTGTTAAAACGGTTTTGTCGAGTTCAACAGTTAAGCCAGGACCCCTCTTTGCTCAATGTGGTGATTTGCAGTGAAATAATTAAATGACAGGTCGTTAAATATGGACTAGCAACGTGAAACAGTAGAATTGTTTATTTCCAGTTCCATAGTTACGCCAATATTACAAACCCCCTTACACCATTCGCATAGGATGATCAGAATTGTTTTAACGTCGATTTTGAATTTTGAAAAATACTTTCACTAGATAAATTTTTGTCGTTTGCAGATTTTTTTTTACCCCTTCGCTTATAACAGCGATAAGCTTTGGCTTTAGAGGTCCTTGTCATAAAAACCCTATACTTTGTACAAACGGGATCTTGACTATTTCCTTTTACAGTAAAAATGAAATTAAGGCTTGTCGTTTGGCCAGTAAAATCCTTAATTCGGCATTTTTCATGTTAATTTTAAAATATTTTTTTATTAATTATTAATTAAGGTTAATTAAATTTTACTGGAGGGTAACTGCGCAATTTAATCAATTTAAGATACAGTATAACTCTGTTGTAACGGATTTTCTAGGGACTGAAATTTTTCTTCTGTTATAACCGAGTAAATCAAAAATAAATTGAATTTTAATCATCTGTAATTTTTGTTTCGGATTTTAAAAAGTAATCAATAATTTTTTTCTGAAGCCGGATTTCAAACAAATATTTTTTTCTTAAATTATCTTCGATCATATATAAATTTTTCTTGAAATATTCAGGTATTCCAGCACGATTATAAAAATTTACAAGCTTTTTAAAACTTTTGTATGCTTCTATTAATGCTAATTGTTTCATATCAGTCAAAATGGCTTCCTCCTCTTCAATTGAACCTTTTTCTTCACATTTTTCTCCATCTGAAATTATTTCTTTTGCATTTATAAATAAATCAAAATACTTTTGGATTTTTTCACCCGATAAAAATTGTGGTATTAAAGCATTAAAAGTAACATCAAGTGATTCATTTTGTAATTTCTGTTCCTGATTTAACTCTATTAAGCCTGGTTTTTCGAATTAATTCTCGATTGTTTGAATTGATACTTTAAGCCATGAACTTTCTATGTTATGAATTGCCTGTAAAACATTTATAATGTAGTCTTCACATTTTTCATAATAATTTACAAGATTTCAAACCAAAGTCTTTTGATAATTTACTTTGAATGATCGAATTCCACCTTGATCTATTGGCTGAAGAATGCTTGTGGCATTAAGAGGTAGATAAACCAAATTAATATGTGTTAAAAATTCATCGATATCCGGATGGACAGTACAATTATCGATTAATAATAAAATTTTCCTTCTTTCTATTCTTAATTCAGAGTCCCATTCCATTAGTGCATGTTTAAAAATTTCAGAACTCTTCTAAGCTCTACTGTTTGATTCATATTTAAACGATTTTGATTTTATATTTTTAAAACATCTGGGATTCTTATATTTCCCGATAATTAACGGCTTTCTTTTCTCTCCACAAATGCTAGCACATAAAAAAACGGTGTATCGCTCTTTTGATAACTTACCCTTTGTACATTTCTCCCTTTAAATTGATATGTCTTATTAGGCAAAACCTTATAAAAAGGTCCTGTTTAATCACCATTGAAAATGTACTTATCTTCGTATTTTTCGCGCAATATCGGCCATTTTTTTTCTATCCATTTATTGGTCAATTCAATATCAACATCCTTTGATTCACCACTTATACTTCCATATGCTATCGAGTGTCTAGATCTATCTAACCAACCCTTTAAACATTTAAAATTTGTCAGTTTTATTTCATTGGCAATTTGAATTGCCTCCTCCTGTAAAATCGTTTCGTTTATAGGAAGATTTCTGGCTCTTTGTGCAGCAAACATTAAAATAGTGTACTATCTAATTCTAAATGTATTGGTTTTCTAGGCATTTGGACTATTGGGTGGCATAAATTTAAATTAAATAAAATTAAAAACCAAAGAATATCAAAAAAGCCAACACGAACAAAAATTACGGACTACGTATACAATGACAACGAAATAATGAAAATGAACTTTACAACAAAATATATCATTCTACTATGCACACAATCAACGGAAGAAATGCTGATTCGCCTAGTATCTTTGAAGTTGATAAAAAATTCACAACTTTGTTCAAAATGTGACAATGAAATGTGATTAATAAAAAAAGAATCAAAAAGTTTTGGTTTCAGATGGGAGTGCAAACGCCCGTGTCGTAATTCAACTAGTATTCGTAATGAATCAGTTTTTAAAAATTCAAATTTGACGTTCGAACAGATATTATTATTAAAGTATGAATGATGTATTAATTTTACACAAAAGGATATTGTCCGTGAATTGAAAATAGAAGCTGATACGGTCCGTGAATGGTGCGAATTTTTTAGGGATGTGGTGACAGATCATCTTTTGAATTTTAATAAAACAATAGGAGGATTTTCAGAAGATAATATTCCTAGCGATGTGGAAATAGATGAATCGAGATTCTATAAACGCAAAAGCAACCGGGGAAGAATTGGAAATCCGTTTTGGGTATTCGGAGAAATTAAACGGAATACAAGGAAATGTTTTTTGGTTCCTGTTGAAAATAGGTCACGAAATACTTTAATCGAAGTGATTTTTGCAAGGATTAAACCAGGTTCAAAGATTATTTCAGATAAATGGTTTTCTTATAGATCACTTTATAGTTCTTTTATATACGAACATGCTGAAGTTAATCATTCACTAAACTTCGTAGATCCAAATAATCCAACGGTGCATACGCAAAACGTGGAAATTATGTGGTGCCATGCAAAAAAAATTGAAAATACACATGGGATTGGATTAAGACTGTTTGATGGGTATTTAAGCGAATTTGAATATAGGTATTTTTATTCACGACAGAAAAATAAGGTTTTTAATATATTTATTAATACTATTAGAAATTTGCCACATTGAAATTATTTTTACTGTTTTTACTATTTTTACTATTATTGATTTATTTACTTATTTTTATACATCATTATTATAGTTTTTTTTTAATTTAAATTTATGCCACCCAATAGTCCAAAATGCCCTGTTTTCTTATTTTTTTTGTCGAACTTGGATTTGATAAATGATTTAAATTCGTCGATTTTTTGTTGATCCAAATGGTGTTTACTGTTGTTATCGGTATTTTATATTTTCTTGCAACTTTAATCTTTTTGCTTCCCATTTCATTTTCTCTGATTATGCATATCTTTTCTTCTATTGTTATCTGATTTCTTTTTTTGTTCACTAATGGGATAATATTTTATTTATTTATAAATATCACACGTTATAACCAAATCCGTTATAACCGAACTATTTTAATACTAAGTGATATTAAAAAATAGGGAAAATTTTTTTTATTCCTTATAGCCGAATTATCCGTTATAACCGTGTTATACGGTATAAAAAAATCAATCTTAATGAATACTTTCCAAAAATTATCTATTGTTGAATCTAATAACTTATAATCAAGATCTTTAAGCCAATCAAAACATTTAGTGTTTGATATTGAAAAAGGATTTGCATTATATGAGTACAAAGTGAGAAACTCGCAATTTAAATTTGATGTTACGTGCTTTAAAAACCAACAAACTGTCGAGTTGTGAAGCAGAACGTGCTTTTTTGACGGTAGGGTTTTTTGTTACCAAGAATGAATTATGCTTTACATAAAAACTCATAAATCTGTATTTTCTATAATGAAATTCTTTGAAAGTTGTCGAATTTTTTGCTGTAGTTCCTCGATAAAACGTAATCTCTGATAAATATACACAGCCATAGACGACTATTTGATTCGAATCGTGGCTTATCCTTCAATTTCTCACTCTATTCGTTATGTTAAGCCTTGCTTTTATATATTTCCTCTTATATCTTAAAAAACTCGGATTTTTTGACTCAAAAAGTACACGAACAATTTTTGGTTGTCTTTTGTATAAAAATCGAACTTATGTTTCGATAAAATTAACACTTTAGCTGGTTTCTCCAATATTGAAGATGAATATACTTCTATTATGGTATGATCGTATTTTTTTCAAAAAATAATCATGTTGTTTAGAAATATTGATTTCCAAAAATACTCCTCACCTCACATTATGCAGCTAAAAAAATAATTCGCTCTGATGTGTTCTTTTCAAAAACCGTATTTTTTAAAATGAACCGCCTTTTCTGCAAGAGGATTTTCTGTATTTGTACCGAAATCCCTCCATTTGAAAATTAAATAATTTATTTTTAATATAAAAATATACTTTCAATTGCAAGAAAATAAACGACTTCTTTTATTAAAGCGTATAAACCAATTAAATATCTTCAACAATCATATAAAAAGAACTACCGAACCTCTGTCTCCACAATCACTTGAATAAATACGAGGCTAACATTGTTCGAGCAGTACGATACATTTTGATATGTGCATGCTGGTGCAAGGCAGCCTTAATGGGTCAACACAAGGGGGGCCCTTTATTTAGAAAATTTCATTATAAAAAAAATAGAAAATAACTTTAAATGAATAAATTTATTTAAAGTTAATCTTTAATCATAAAATTCAAAATCTCATACTAACCCTCCCAATATTCGTATGTAAACTCCCTTAAAAACTTTTCCATATAACATTTTTTCCCACCCAACCTCTTTTTTTCAATGTATTGCAATTGTGACCATAGGTTTTCCAGGTTGTTGGTTTGATACCTTTTCATTTTTGAAATCAATTGTATGGTTAACTATCTCATGGTTGCACAATAAATTACGAATGGCAGCAGGATAAGATGGATAGCCATCTGAAATGATTAATGTACGGCATAAACATGTTTTTCAATTAATTTTTGCTGAGGTTCAATTTTTCTATTTGGTACGATTTCGATAACCATACGCATTGTTCCTTCTTCAATCATTCCAACCAACCAAGTGCATTCTGCTAAATCATCGTACATGAGTGAGGGATTTATTATCAGAGTTCCTCTATAAATTACCGTCTCATCTATTTGTATACTATACTCCCCACCCAACATTATTTCATTTAAAAAGGGGTTTTTATGCTAAAAAATGATTGACTTCTAATTTTATTTTTTGTAAACTCATTTTTGAAATCTTACAATCCTGTAAAATTATTTTCTCACAATCATCATTCAAAATCTCATATATTGCCAACAATTTTTTATTAAGCGGGATTTTAGGTGTACATATCTTCTTATATTTAAACACGGTGTTCTTTTTCGACATTCCCTATTATTGCATCGAAAACATGCACCAAAAACATACATTTCATCTTGTGTTAAAATCATTAGTGCATTACATGTTTGACATCTTTTATTTCTTTCAATAAGTTCTTCTTCTGTTAAATATTTCAATGATTCTTCGACTGAAATGAATATTCTTGATGCCGTTGTCTCTTGTATGGAAGTTGTTTCGTGCATGTGATTAAGAAAAGGATTTACTTTACTTTGGTACCCCCGAGTTCGATCTCTGCTTGGGACAGGTTTAAAATAAAATAAACCTAACCAAAAAAATAAAATAAACCTATTCTAAGCAGGGTAGAACCCGGTAGGTATCAAATAAAGTTCAACCTAAAAAAATATTTAATATATTTTATTTTTAATCATTTGGAAATCTATAAGGCTGTCTAACTGGCACGAAAATTTTACCCAGTTAAACAGCCTTGAACCTGCATGCTTGAGCTTCTGTCAAACACTTTCCTAGTGATTTGTGTTGGCCTCTGTCGTTACGATCGACATAATTTTAAGAGTGATTCACTGTATAGGGAACATATTGTAGTTGCGCCAAATCTCTATATGCAGCTCAACAGTTACTCATAAATAACAGTTACAGGTAGAATGTAACGCAAAGTAGGTTTCTCGAGGTTGTACGGTTCCTATTTTCACCATTACAAAAAAAATATTTTTGCTTTGCACTTCATACCTCCCGAAAACCCATTGCCTGTAACTAGCCGATCTCTGTTGTACCACCTTTTTACAAGTATGGGCTCGTCCATTTCTATGAAAATGCCAACATCGTCTATAACAATTGTTTTCTATAAAAGAACTCTGTCATAATATCACATAAGAAGTTTTTCAGTCGACGATGCTTGAATTTGAAGAAATCCCCAATTGAAATTTCAATTCTTCTTGTCCTTGGTTGTCGCGGATGACAAAATATATTTTTTCAAAGGTTTTAAAATTTATAGTTTACTTCCTTCAAAAAAGCTATTTTACCTAATAGAAATTTCTTTCTTACCTATTTATCCATAACAACAGAAATAGACGCCTCTGTTGCTTGCGTTTTTAAACACTTTTACACGTACATTATTGTTCATGTGATAGCAAACCATGTTCACATCCAAAGATAACTGTATTTCTTCGGGCCAGTCTTTTCGTGCAGTTCATTATCTATATGTTAGGGAGTCTAGGTCCAAAACTTGTATGTTAGCCAAATTAATAATTTATTTATATTTAAATAATAATTTAAATATTTTTCATGAAATAAAATTATAATTAATTATAATTAAATCATTTAATTTCAAAATATGGGAAGTTCTGTACAAATACCGAATTTTCCACGTTTATATCTTCCTTTGATTCGTACCACGTTTCCAAATTCATCATTCCAAGATTGTTGACATTAATACATCGTAGTTTTTCATTTGTTATAATCTCCTACTGAACTATTTATAAAAATGTATCTTCTTCTATTTTTGTTTCTCGACCAAAAATCTTTGATCCATGTCATTTTTAGCAGATGTCATTTAGAAGACAGATAATTGGAGCCCAGCCAATATATAAACTGTGCTCGATACTCCGTTAAAAACATATGGCTGTCACATTAATAATAATTCTAAAAAATCTTTTACGTATATTTTCAATTTAGATCGTTGTTTTAAATTAATTAAAAAAAAGATTAAATTAAAATTTTTTTTAGGGGCTTATTCAATGATAAAGCCAAACGGGTCGAATAATTCGTAAGCATATTTTAATATTAAGTACTGCGTTTGATGTGGGTATTGTAACGACGCCTAAGGGTTATGAGTTTAGGGATTGTAGGAGGTACGATTTTTTTTAGCTATCTCTACAACAATGACTTTTATTCTCTAATTTTTGTTTGTATAGCAGGAGAAAATGCACAAATCTTTGATTATAATAAATTGGCCAAAAAATTAGGAAAATATTATTCAATTTTATTGGATTTATCAATTATTCTTTTATGTTATGGCTGTTCTTTAATTTATTTCCTATTGTTGCTTGATATGATAATAGCCTTAATACCACATTTTGATGATGGTATGGTTTGAGAGCTATAGTAGGTGGAATAATTAGTATTCCTTTATTTTTTTTAGGTAAATTAAAATCTATTGACAAGTTAAGCTATACATCATTTTTAATGGTTTATCTACTTTTTTTGTTGGTGGCTGTTTAATATTTTGGAATTTTAATGTACAAAGTAAACCTACACAACGTTTTAACAGTGATGTGTTATCAGGATTACCAATATTTTTTATGGTCTTTGTGCGCAACAAAATGGGATGGCAGTTTATTCAAATTTAAGAAATAGATCAGTAAAGAATGGAATAATCATAATGAGTTTAAGCTGTTTTTGCTGTTCTTAATTTATGGTGTAATTGGTATTTTTGGTTACAGAACTTTTGTGTTTTAATTGAAGACACTTTTGTTGACATTTTAAATAATAAATGTAAGGAAGGTTCTGATTTTATGTCAAAATTAAAAGGAGCTCATTTAATTTTACCGAAATTATTAATATTTTCTTTAACGATTGTAGCTATTGCAGCCTTCGGTATACAAACATTTGCTGCAAGGGCTTCCTTATCTAGTTTACTTTATAATGGTCTTATTTCTAAAAATCAAACTGTTTTTGTTGCTGCATTCAAATAATAATCCTCTACTTATTCGGATTATTCAATGTAAAATTTGAGACGGTTTTGAGTTTTGTTGGTGCTATTGTTTGTCCTATAATTTCTTTGCACTTCCAGGTCTTATTTATATAAATAATACAAAAACAGGGGGTATTGGATATGTATTTGCCATTTCATGATTATTTTTTCTGTTCTGTTTATCACTGGGGGATTAGCTCAGCTAATTAGAAATAATTTTATTAAATAAACTGTATTCTTTAAGTTAAAATATTTCAATACCTCTCAAAAGTTATTTGGTTACTTCAATTATTAATTTCTCTTCGATGTTTACTTTAAAAATGATATTTTGTCGCAGATTCTGGCTGGTCAATTGTTCAATCCCGTGCTGTTAGAATTTAAATCCTCACTATCTTTTATGAAACATATCACAAATATTTTTTTATTGACTTCTCTAACATAATAAATGAAAAAATGTTTGCGATTTATAGACCCTGAAATCCTTTTAATCATAAATTGTGGGTATGATCAGCTTTTGATTTGGATAACTAAATGAATTGGAAAAATTTATCAATCTCTAAAGTTACTTTGTATAAGTTAACACAATATCCACTTTTCCTAAATTTATATTCTAATCTTGTCAGAATCTTAGATTCTAAATTTATTCTTTTGAATGTTTTAATGAACTTTTAAGGATTTATAACCATTCTCATAAATATAGGATATCAAGCATCTTATATGATAAAGATTCTCTATTTTACAGTTTTATGAAAGTAAAAATAATTCTTATCAATTTTGTACGTTTTAAACATTTAGCACTATATATTGTGAAATACTCGTCCGCCCTGTGGATTTATATAAAACTTGGGTGTTATCAATAGAAGAAAATTTGTAGAAAACCCAACAGATG
>CAUVYK010000557.1:2500-15000 GCA_963556175.1 Tipula confusa
TTCCGTTAACACGGTCAAATAATAATAAAAATATTTTCTTTAAACTTATATTGCCTAATCCAAGGTAATTTTGTTTATTTATAAATTTTTATTTTTTTTATTTTATTTAATTTTTCTTCTCTACAAGTAAGGGAGAGACACAAAAAACAAAAGGGACCGTACTTTTTTATAATTTTTTTTTTTATATTATAATTAATACCACATGTAATTAAACTAGAAGAAGCCTCTTTTCGGTAGAGTATCTTTGATAAAAAAAAAATTTAATTTTTTTTTTTTACGATAAAGCTTTGTTTACCAATAGATAGTGACTCTTTTTGAGAATAATTTTGAATTTAAAAAAAAAACATTGAACATTTTTTTTTTATATTATAATTAATACCACATGTAATTACACTAGAAGAAGCCTCTTTTTGGTAAAGTATCTTTGATAAAAAAAAAATATAATTTTTTTTTTTACCATAAAGCTTTGTTTACCAATAGATAGTGACTCTTTTTGAGAATAATTTTGAATTTAAAAAAAAAACATTGAACATTTTTTTTTTATATTATAATTCATACCACATGTAATTAAACTAGAAGAAGCCTCTTTTCGGTAGAGTATCTTTGATAAAAAAAAAATTAAATTTTTTTTTTTTATAAAGCTTTGTTTACCACTAGATAGTGACTCTTTTTGAGAATAATTTTGAATTTAAAAAAAAAACATTGAACATTTTTTTTTTATATTATAATTAATACCACATGTAATTAAACTAGAAGAAGCCTCTTTTTGGTAGAGTATCTTTGATAAAACAAAAATTTAATTTTTTTTTTTTACGATAAAGCTTTGTTTACCAATAGATAGTGACTCTTTTTGAGAATAATTTTGAATTTTTAAAAAAAACATTGAACATTTTTTTTTTTATATTATAATTAATACCACATGTAACTAAACTAGAAGAAGCCTCTTTTTGGTAGAGTATCTTTGATAAAAAAAAAAATTAATTTTTTTTTTTACGATAAAGCTTTGTTTACCAATAGATAGTGACTCTTTTTGAGAATAATTTTGAATTTTAAAAAAAAACATTGAACATTTTTTTTTTATATTATAATTATTACCACATGTAATTAAACTAGAAAAAGCCTCTTTTTGGTAGAGTATCTTTGATAAAAAAAAAATTTAATTTTTTTTTTTTTACGATAAAGCTTTGTTTACCAATAGATAGTGACTCTTTTTGAGAATAATTTTGAATTTAAAAAAAAACATAAAACATTTTTTTTTTATATTATAATTAATACCACATGTAATTAAACTAGAAGAAGCCTCTTTTCGGTAGAGTATCTTTGATAAAAAAAAAATTTAATTTTTTTTTTTTACGATAAAGCTTTGTTTACCAATAGATAGTGATTTTTTTTGAGAATAATTTTGAATTTAAAAAAAAAACATTGAACATTTTTTTTTTATATTATAATTAATACCACATGTAATTACACTAGAAGAAGCCTCTTTTTGGTAAAGTATCTTTGATAAAAAAAAAATATAATTTTTTTTTTACCATAAAGCTTTGTTTACCAATAGATAGTGACTCTTTTTGAGAAAAATTTTGAATTTAAAAAAAAAACATTGAACATTTTTTTTTTATATTATAATTCATACCACATGTAATTAAACTAGAAGAAGCCTCTTTTCGGTAGAGTATCTTTGATAAAAAAAAAATTAAATTTTTTTTTTTACGATAAAGCTTTGTTCACCACTAGATAGTGACTCTTTTTGAGAATAATTTTGAATTTAAAAAAAAAACATTGAAAAGAGCTGTCGATTAAGATATCAAACTTAAAAATCGGTTGATAATCTTTGCCGTTTATTCAACTTTATATGAGCTTCAAAGTAGTTTATAATAAATGTATCCATACCGAAAAACTATTTTTTTAAACCAAATGTTATAATTTTCATAATCAATATTTATGCGTAGTAGCATGGCTTTTGATTAAGATATCAAACTTTTGAATCGGTCAATAACTTTGACTTTTATGGACTATCGTCCATCAAAAAATAATTTATTTATCAATTAAATTATTTTTTTTTAATTTATAAGCAAAAAGTTTAAAATCTTTTTTAATACAATTTATAGACAACAAAAGAGCTGTCGATTAAGATATCAAACTTAAATATCGGTTGATAATCTTTGCCGTTTATTCAACTTTATATGAGCTTCAAAGTAGTTTATAATAAATGTATCCTTACCGAAAAACTATTTTTTTAAACCAAATGTTATAATTTTCATAATCAATATTTATGCGTAGTAGCATGGCTTTTGATTAAGATATCAAACTTTTGAATCGGTCAATAACTTTGACTTTTATGGACTATCGTCCATCAAAAAATAATTTATTTATCAATTAAATTATTTTTTTTTAATTTATAAGCAAAAAGTTTAAAATCTTTTTTAATACAATTTATAGACAACAAAAGAGCTGTCGATTAAGATATCAAACTTAAAAATCGGTTGATAATCTTTGCCGTTTATTCAACTTTATATGAGCTTCAAAGTAGTTTATAATAAATGTATCCATACCGAAAAACTATTTTTTTAAACCAAATGTTATAATTTTTATAATCAATATTTATGCGTAGTAGCATGGCTTTTGATTAAGATATCAAACTTTTGAATCGGTCAGTAACTTTGACTTTTATGGACTATCGTCCATCAAAAAATAATTTATTTATCAATTAAATTATTTTTTTTTAATTTATAAGCAAAAAACTATTTTTTTAAACCAAATGTTATAATTTTCATAATCAATATTTATGCGTAGTAGCATGGCTTTTGATTAAGATATCAAACTTTTGAATCGGTCAATAACTTTGACTTTTATGGACTATCGTCCATCAAAAAATAATTTATTTATCAATTAAATTATTTTTTTTTAATTTATAAGCAAAAAAATTAAAATCTTTTTTAATACAATTTATAGACAACAAAAGAGCTGTCGATTAAGATATCAAACTTAAAAATCGGTTGATAATCTTTGCCGTTTATTCAACTTTATATGAGCTTCAAAGTAGTTTATAATAAATGTATCCATACCGAAAAACTATTTTTTTAAACCAAATGTTATAATTTTCATAATCAATATTTATGCGTAGTAGCATGGCTTTTGATTAAGATATCAAACTTTTGAATCGGTCAATAACTTTGACTTTTATGGACTATCGTCCATCAAAAAATAATTTATTTATCAATTAAATTATTTTTTTTTAATTTATAAGCAAAAAAATTAAAATCTTTTTTAATACAATTTATAGACAACAAAAGAGCTGTCGATTAAGATATCAAACTTAAAAATCGGTTGATAATCTTTGCCGTTTATTCAACTTTATATGAGCTTCAAAGTAGTTTATAATAAATGTATCCATACCGAAAAACTATTTTTTTAAACCAAATGTTATAATTTTCATAATCAATATTTATGCGTAGTAGCATGGCATTTGATTAAGATATCAAACTTTTGAATCGGTCAATAACTTTGACTTTTATGGACTATCGTCCATCAAAAAATAATTTATTTATCAATTAAATTATTTTTTTTTAATTTATAAGCAAAAAGTTTAAAATCTTTTTTAATACAATTTATAGACAACAAAAGAGCTGTCGATTAAGATATCAAACTTAAAAATCGGTTGATAATCTTTGCCGTTTATTCAACTTTATATGAGCTTCAAAGTAGTTTATAATAAATGTACCCATACCGAAAAACTATTTTTTTAAACCAAATGTTATAATTTTCATAATCAATATTTATGCGTAGTAGCATGGCTTTTGATTAAGATATCAAACTTTTGAATCGGTCAGTAACTTTGACTTTTATGGACTATCGTCCATCAAAAAATAATTTATTTATCAATTAAATTATTTTTTTTTAATTTATAAGCAAAAAAATTAAAATCTTTTTTAATACAATTTATAGACAACAAAAGAGCTGTCGATTAAGATATCAAACTTAAAAATCGGTTGATAATCTTTGCCGTTTATTCAACTTTATATGAGCTTCAAAGTAGTTTATAATAAATGTATCCATACCGAAAAACTATTTTTTTAAACCAAATGTTATAATTTTCATAATCAATATTTATGCGTAGTAGCATGGCTTTTGATTAAGATATCAAACTTTTGAATCGGTCAATAACTTTGACTTTTATGGACTATCGTCCATCAAAAAATAATTTATTTATCAATTAAATTAATTTTTTTTAATTTATAAGCAAAAATCTTAAAATCTTTTTTAATACAATTTATAGACAACAAAAGAGCTGTCGATTAAGATATCAAACTTAAAAATCGGTTGATAATCTTTGCCGTTTATTCAACTTTATATGAGCTTCAAAGTAGTTTATAATAAATGTATCCATACCGAAAAACTATTTTTTTAAACCAAATGTTATAATTTTCATAATCAATATTTATGCGTAGTAGCATGGCTTTTGATTAAGATATCAAACTTTTGAATCGGTCAATAACTTTGACTTTTATGGACTATCGTCCATCAAAAAATAATTTATTTATCAATTAAATTATTTTTTTTTAATTTATAAGCAAAAAGTTTAAAATCTTTTTTAATACAATTTATAGACAACAAAAGAGCTGTCGATTAAGATATCAAACTTAAAAATCGGTTGATAATCTTTGCCGTTTATTCAACTTTATATGAGCTTCAAAGTAGTTTATAATAAATGTATCCATACCGAAAAACTATTTTTTTAAACCAAATGTTATAATTTTCATAATCAATATTTATGCGTAGTAGCATGGCTTTTGATTAAGATATCAAACTTTTGAATCGGTCAGTAACTTTGACTTTTATGGACTATCGTCCATCAAAAAATAATTTATTTATCAATTAAATTATTTTTTTTTAATTTATAAGCAAAAAAATTAAAATCTTTTTTAATACAATTTATAGACAACAAAAGAGCTGTCGATTAAGATATCAAACTTAAAAATCGGTTGATAATCTTTGCCGTTTATTCAACTTTATATGAGCTTCAAAGTAGTTTATAATAAATGTATCCATACCGAAAAACTATTTTTTTAAACCAAATGTTATAATTTTCATAATCAATATTTATGCGTAGTAGCATGGCTTTTGATTAAGATATCAAACTTTTGAATCGGTCAGTAACTTTGACTTTTATGGACTATCGTCCATCAAAAAATAATTTATTTATCAATTAAATTATTTTTTTTTAATTTATAAGCAAAAAGTTTAAAATCTTTTTTAATACAATTTATAGACAACAAAAGAGCTGTCGATTAAGATATCAAACTTAAACATCGGTTGATAATCTTTGCCGTTTATTCAACTTTATATGAGCTTCAAAGTAGTTTATAATAAATGTATCCATACCGAAAAACTATTTTTTTAAACCAAATGTTATAATTTTCATAATCAATATTTATGCGTAGTAGCATGGCTTTTGATTAAGATATCAAACTTTTGAATCGGTCAATAACTTTGACTTTTATGGACTATCGTCCATCAAAAAATAATTTATTTATCAATTAAATTATTTTTTTTTAATTTATAAGCAAAAAGTTTAAAATCTTTTTTAATACAATTTATAGACAACAAAAGAGCTGTCGATTAAGATATCAAACTTAAAAATCGGTTGATAATCTTTGCCGTTTATTCAACTTTATATGAGCTTCAAAGTAGTTTATAATAAATGTATCCATACCGAAAAACTATTTTTTTAAACCAAATGTTATAATTTTCATAATCAATATTTATGCGTAGTAGCATGGCTTTTGATTAAGATATCAAACTTTTGAATCGGTCAATAACTTTGACTTTTATGGACTATCGTCCATCAAAAAATAATTTATTTATCAATTAAATTATTTTTTTTTAATTTATAAGCAAAAAGTTTAAAATCTTTTTTAATACAATTTATAGACAACAAAAGAGCTGTCGATTAAGATATCAAACTTAAATATCGGTTGATAATCTTTGCCGTTTATTCAACTTTATATGAGCTTCAAAGTAGTTTATAATAAATGTATCCTTACCGAAAAACTATTTTTTTAAACCAAATGTTATAATTTTCATAATCAATATTTATGCGTAGTAGCATGGCTTTTGATTAAGATATCAAACTTTTGAATCGGTCAATAACTTTGACTTTTATGGACTATCGTCCATCAAAAAATAATTTATTTATCAATTAAATTATTTTTTTTTAATTTATAAGCAAAAAGTTTAAAATCTTTTTTAATACAATTTATAGACAACAAAAGAGCTGTCGATTAAGATATCAAACTTAAAAATCGGTTGATAATCTTTGCCGTTTATTCAACTTTATATGAGCTTCAAAGTAGTTTATAATAAATGTATCCTTACCGAAAAACTATTTTTTTAAACCAA
Organism: Tipula confusa; assembly: GCA_963556175.1. Taxonomy (NCBI): domain Eukaryota; kingdom Metazoa; phylum Arthropoda; class Insecta; order Diptera; family Tipulidae; genus Tipula; species Tipula confusa. The sequence goes on from CAUVYK010000557.1 coordinate 8,900, forward strand.
ATGTTATCATTTTCATAATTAATATTTATGCGTAGTAGCATGGCTTTTGATTAAGATATCAAAGTTTTGAATCGGTCAGTAACTTTTACTTTTATGGACTATCGTCCATCAAAAAATAATTTATTTATCAATTAATTTATTTTTTTTTAATTTGTAAGCAAAAAGTTTAAAATCTTTTTTAATACAATTTATAGACAACAAAAGAGCTGTCGATTAAGATATCAAACTTAAACATCGGTTGATAATCTTTGCCGTTTATTCAACTTTATATGAGCTTCAAAGTAGTTTATAATAAATGTATCCATATCGAAAAACTATTTTTTTAAACTAAATGTTATAATTTTTATAATCAATATTTATGCGTAGTAGCATGGCTTTTGATTAAGATATCAAACTTTTGAATCGGTCAGTAACTTTGACTTTTATGGACTATCGTCCATCAAAAAATAATTTATTTATCAATTAAATTATTTTTTTTTAATTTATAAGCAAAAAAATTAAAATCTTTTTTAATACAATTTATAGACAACAAAAGAGCTGTCGATTAAGATATCAAACTTAAAAATCGGTTGATAATCTTTGCCGTTTATTCAACTTTATATGAGCTTCAAAGTAGTTTATAATAAATGTATCCATACCGAAAAACTATTTTTTTAAACCAAATGTTATAATTTTCATAATCAATATTTATGCGTAGTAGCATGGCTTTTGATTAAGATATCAAACTTTTGAATCGGTCAATAACTTTGACTTTTATGGACTATCGTCCATCAAAAAATAATTTATTTATCAATTAAATTATTTTTTTTTAATTTATAAGCAAAAAGTTTAAAATCTTTTTTAATACAATTTATAGACAACAAAAGAGCTGTCGATTAAGATATCAAACTTAAATATCGGTTGATAATCTTTGCCGTTTATTCAACTTTATATGAGCTTCAAAGTAGTTTATAATAAATGTATCCTTACCGAAAAACTATTTTTTTAAACCAAATGTTATAATTTTCATAATCAATATTTATGCGTAGTAGCATGGCTTTTGATTAAGATATCAAACTTTTGAATCGGTCAATAACTTTGACTTTTATGGACTATCGTCCATCAAAAAATAATTTATTTATCAATTAAATTATTTTTTTTTAATTTATAAGCAAAAAGTTTAAAATCTTTTTTAATACAATTTATAGACAACAAAAGAGCTGTCGATTAAGATATCAAACTTAAAAATCGGTTGATAATCTTTGCCGTTTATTCAACTTTATATGAGCTTCAAAGTAGTTTATAATAAATGTATCCTTACCGAAAAACTATTTTTTTAAACCAAATGTTATCATTTTCATAATTAATATTTATGCGTAGTAGCATGGCTTTTGATTAAGATATCAAAGTTTTGAATCGGTCAGTAACTTTTACTTTTATGGACTATCGTCCATCAAAAAATAATTTATTTATCAATTAATTTATTTTTTTTTAATTTGTAAGCAAAAAGTTTAAAATCTTTTTTAATACAATTTATAGAAAACAAAAGAGCTGTCGATTAAGATATCAAACTTAAACATCGGTTGATAATCTTTGCCGTTTATTCAACTTTATATGAGCTTCAAAGTAGTTTATAATAAATGTATCCATATCGAAAAACTATTTTTTTAAACTAAATGTTATAATTTTTATAATCAATATTTATGCGTAGTAGCATGGCTTTTGATTAAGATATCAAACTTTTGAATCGGTCAGTAACTTTGACTTTTATGGACTATTGTCCATCAAAAAATAATTTATTTATCAATTAAATTATTTTTTTTTAATTTATAAGCAAAAAACTATTTTTTTAAACCAAATGTTATAATTTTCATAATCAATATTTATGCGTAGTAGCATGGCTTTTGATTAAGATATCAAACTTTTGAATCGGTCAATAACTTTGACTTTTATGGACTATCGTCCATCAAAAAATAATTTATTTATCAATTAAATTATTTTTTTTTAATTTATAAGCAAAAAGTTTAAAATCTTTTTTAATACAATTTATAGACAACAAAAGAGCTGTCGATTAAGATATCAAACTTAAAAATCGGTTGATAATCTTTGCCGTTTATTCAACTTTATATGAGCTTCAAAGTAGTTTATAATAAATGTATCCATACCGAAAAATTATTTTTTTAAACCAAATGTTATAATTTTCATAATCAATATTTATGCGTAGTAGCATGGCTTTTGATTAAGATATCAAACTTTTGAATCGGTCAATAACTTTGACTTTTATGGACTATCGTCCATCAAAAAATAATTTATTTATCAATTAAATTATTATTTTTTAATTTATAAGCAAAAATCTTAAAATCTTTTTTAATACAATTTATAGACAACAAAAGAGCTGTCGATTAAGATATCAAACTTAAAAATCGGTTGATAATCTATGCCGTTTATTCAACTTTATATGAGCTTCAAAGTAGTTTATAATAAATGTATCCATACCGAAAAACTATTTTTTTTAACCAAATGTTATAATTTTCATAATTAATATTCTTGCGTAGTAGCATGGCTTTTGATTGAGATATCAAACTTTTGAATCGGTCAGTAACTTTTACTTTTATGGACTATCGTCCATCAAAAAATAATTTATTTATCAATTAATTTTTTTTTTTTTAATTTGTAAGCAAAAAGTTTAAAATCTTTTTTAATACAATTTATAGACAACAAAAGAGCTGTCGATTAAGATATCAAACTTAAACATCGGTTGATAGTCTTTGCCGTTTATTCAACTTTATATGAGCTTCAAAGTAGTTTATAATAAATGTATCCATATCGAAAAACTATTTTTTTAAACTAAATGTTATAATTTTTATAATCAATATTTATGCGTAGTAGCATGGCTTTTGATTAAGATATCAAACTTTTGAATCGGTCAGTAACTTTGACTTTTATGGACTATCGTCCATCAAAAAATAATTTATTTATCAATTAAATTATTTTTTTTTAATTTATAAGCAAAAAAATTAAAATCTTTTTTAATACAATTTATAGACAACAAAAGAGCTGTCGATTAAGATATCAAATTAAAAAATCGGTTGATAATCTTTGCCGTTTATTCAACTTTATATGAGCTTCAAAGTAGTTTATAATAAATGTATCCTTACCGAAAAACTATTTTTTTAAACCAAATGTTATAATTTTCATAATCAATATTTATGCGTAGTAGCATGGCTTTTGATTAAGATATCAAAGTTTTGAATCGGTCAGTAACTTTTACTTTTATGGACTATCGTCCATCAAAAAATAATTTATTTATCAATTAAATTATTTTTTTTTAATTTATAAGCAAAAATCTTAAAATCTTTTTTAATACAATTTATAGACAACAAAAGAGCTGTCGATTAAGATATCAAACTTAAAAATCGGTTGATAATCTTTGCCGTTTATTCAACTTTATATGAGCTTCAAAGTAGTTTATAATAAATGTATCCATACCGAAAAACTATTTTTTTAAACCAAATGTTATAATTTTCATAATCAATATTTATGCGTAGTAGCATGGCTTTTGATTAAGATATCAAACTTTTGAATCGGTCAATAACTTTGACTTTTATGGACTATCGTCCATCAAAAAATAATTTATTTATCAATTAAATTATTTTTTTTTAATTTATAAGCAAAAAAATTAAAATCTTTTTTAATACAATTTATAGACAACAAAAGAGCTGTCGATTAAGATATCAAACTTAAAAATCGGTTGATAATCTTTGCCGTTTATTCAACTTTATATGAGCTTCAAAGTAGTTTATAATAAATGTATCCATACCGAAAAACTATTTTTTTAAACCAAATGTTATAATTTTCATAATCAATATTTATGCGTAGTAGCATGGCTTTTGATTAAGATATCAAACTTTTGAATCGGTCAATAACTTTGACTTTTATGGACTATCGTCCATCAAAAAATAATTTATTTATCAATTAAATTATTTTTTTTTAATTTATAAGCAAAAAGTTTAAAATCTTTTTTAATACAATTTATAGACAACAAAAGAGCTGTCGATTAAGATATCAAACTTAAATATCGGTTGATAATCTTTGCCGTTTATTCAACTTTATATGAGCTTCAAAGTAGTTTATAATAAATGTATCCTTACCGAAAAACTATTTTTTTAAACCAAATGTTATAATTTTCATAATCAATATTTATGCGTAGTAGCATGGCTTTTGATTAAGATATCAAACTTTTGAATCGGTCAATAACTTTGACTTTTATGGACTATCGTCCATCAAAAAATAATTTATTTATCAATTAAATTATTTTTTTTTAATTTATAAGCAAAAAGTTTAAAATCTTTTTTAATACAATTTATAGACAACAAAAGAGCTGTCGATTAAGATATCAAACTTAAATATCGGTTGATAATCTTTGCCGTTTATTCAACTTTATATGAGCTTCAAAGTAGTTTATAATAAATGTATCCTTACCGAAAAACTATTTTTTTAAACCAAATGTTATAATTTTCATAATCAATATTTATGCGTAGTAGCATGGCTTTTGATTAAGATATCAAACTTTTGAATCGGTCAATAACTTTGACTTTTATGGACTATCGTCCATCAAAAATAATTTATTTATCAATTAAATTATTTTTTTTTAATTTATAAGCAAAAAGTTTAAAATCTTTTTTAATACAATTTATAGACAACAAAAGAGCTGTCGATTAATATAAGATTAATATTAATATAAGATTTTTGATTATAAATTAAAAAAAAATAATTTAATTGATAAATAAATTATTTTTTGATGGACGATAGTCCATAAAAGTAAAAGTTACTGACCGATTCAAAACTTTGATATCTTAATCAAAAGCCATGCTACTACGCATAAATATTGATTATGAAAATTATAACATTTGGTTTAAAAAAATAGTTTTTCGGTAAGGATACATTTATTATAAACTACTTTGAAGCTCATATAAAGTTGAATAAACGGCAAAGATTATCAACCGATTTTTTAATTTGATATCTTAATCGACAGCTCTTTTGTTGTCTATAAATTGTATTAAAAAAGATTTTAAACTTTTTGCTTATAAATTAAAAAAAAATAATTTAATTGATAAATAAATTATTTTTTGATGGACGATAGTCCATAAAAGTCAAAGTTATTGACCGATTCAAAAGTTTGATATCTTAATCAAAAGCCATGCTACTACGCATAAATATTGATTATGAAAATTATAACATTTGGTTTAAAAAAATAGTTTTTCGGTAAGGATACATTTATTATAAACTACTTTGAAGCTCATATAAAGTTGAATAAACGGCAAAGATTATCAACCGATATTTAAGTTTGATATCTTAATCGACAGCTCTTTTGTTGTCTATAAATTGTATTAAAAAAGATTTTAAACTTTTTGCTTATAAATTAAAAAAAAATAATTTAATTGATAAATAAATTATTTTTTGATGGACGATAGTCCATAAAAGTCAAAGTTATTGACCGATTCAAAAGTTTGATATCTTAATCAAAAGCCATGCTACTACGCATAAATATTGATTATGAAAATTATAACATTTGGTTTAAAAAAATAGTTTTTCGGTATGGATACATTTATTATAAACTACTTTGAAGCTCATATAAAGTTGAATAAACGGCAAAGATTATCAACCGATTTTTAAGTTTGATATCTTAATCGACAGCTCTTTTGTTGTCTATAAATTGTATTAAAAAAGATTTTAATTTTTTTGCTTATAAATTAAAAAAAAATAATTTAATTGATAAATAAATTATTTTTTGATGGACGATAGTCCATAAAAGTCAAAGTTATTGACCGATTCAAAAGTTTGATATCTTAATCAAAAGCCATGCTACTACGCATAAATATTGATTATGAAAATTATAACATTTGGTTTAAAAAAATAGTTTTTCGGTATGGATACATTTATTATAAACTACTTTGAAGCTCATATAAAGTTGAATAAACGGCAAAGATTATCAACCGATTTTTAAGTTTGATATCTTAATCGACAGCTCTTTTGTTGTCTATAAATTGTATTAAAAAAGATTTTAATTTTTTTGCTTATAAATGAAAAAAAAATAATTTAATTGATAAATAAATTATTTT
>CAUVYK010000557.1:22500-35409 GCA_963556175.1 Tipula confusa
ATACTACCATCAATAGTTGATAGGGCAGACATTTGAAAGATCTATCGCCGGTACGGGACCATGCGATCTACATGTTATTCAGATTCATCTTATAAACGATACAGTATAAAAATATACCTTAATGTATCGATTGATTTTAATCTAATAAAAGCACACGTTCCTTGCGGTCCGTGATTATGTGCATGTATTAGCTCTAGAATTACCACAGTTATCCATGTAACTATGTATACGATCTAATAAATCATAACTGATATACTGAGCCTTTTGCGGTTTCACTATTCGAGAGTGTGTACTTAGACATGCATGGCTTAATCTTTGAGACAAGCATATAACTACTGGCAGGATCAACCAGAATGTAAATGATTTTTTTCCATAAAACTTTAAAGATTTATGAATAAATTTTATTATAATAATTTTATTTGTTTATTTTCAAATTAATTCAATTGAATTGTTAATATACGTATATTCGTAATATTATTTCATATTGAAGGCGCAAAATTCATGTTTTTAATTTTATTTGTGATTTTGAATTTTGTGTTTTCATAATAAATTGAAATTCTCACAACAACCTAATAGTACATGAGCATTTATTATTATAGATATGTATTTGTTCCGTTAACACGGTCAAATAATAATAAAAATATTTTCTTTAAACTTATATTGCCTAATCCAAGGTAATTTTGTTTATTTATAAATTTTTATTTTTTTTATTTTATTTAATTTTTCTTCTCTACAAGTAAGGGAGAGACACAAAAAACAAAAGGGACCGTACTTTTTTATAATTTTTTTTTTTATATTATAATTAATACCACATGTAATTAAACTAGAAGAAGCCTCTTTTCGGTAGAGTATCTTTGATAAAAAAAAAATTTAATTTTTTTTTTTTACGATAAAGCTTTGTTTACCAATAGATAGTGACTCTTTTTGAGAATAATTTTGAATTTAAAAAAAAAACATTGAACATTTTTTTTTTATATTATAATTAATACCACATGTAATTACACTAGAAGAAGCCTCTTTTTGGTAAAGTATCTTTGATAAAAAAAAAATATAATTTTTTTTTTTACCATAAAGCTTTGTTTACCAATAGATAGTGACTCTTTTTGAGAATAATTTTGAATTTAAAAAAAAAACATTGAACATTTTTTTTTTATATTATAATTCATACCACATGTAATTAAACTAGAAGAAGCCTCTTTTCGGTAGAGTATCTTTGATAAAAAAAAAATTAAATTTTTTTTTTTTATAAAGCTTTGTTTACCACTAGATAGTGACTCTTTTTGAGAATAATTTTGAATTTAAAAAAAAAACATTGAACATTTTTTTTTTATATTATAATTAATACCACATGTAATTAAACTAGAAGAAGCCTCTTTTTGGTAGAGTATCTTTGATAAAACAAAAATTTAATTTTTTTTTTTTACGATAAAGCTTTGTTTACCAATAGATAGTGACTCTTTTTGAGAATAATTTTGAATTTTTAAAAAAAACATTGAACATTTTTTTTTTTATATTATAATTAATACCACATGTAACTAAACTAGAAGAAGCCTCTTTTTGGTAGAGTATCTTTGATAAAAAAAAAAATTAATTTTTTTTTTTACGATAAAGCTTTGTTTACCAATAGATAGTGACTCTTTTTGAGAATAATTTTGAATTTAAAAAAAAACATAAAACATTTTTTTTTTATATTATAATTAATACCACATGTAATTAAACTAGAAGAAGCCTCTTTTCGGTAGAGTATCTTTGATAAAAAAAAAATTTAATTTTTTTTTTTTACGATAAAGCTTTGTTTACCAATAGATAGTGATTTTTTTTGAGAATAATTTTGAATTTAAAAAAAAAACATTGAACATTTTTTTTTTATATTATAATTAATACCACATGTAATTACACTAGAAGAAGCCTCTTTTTGGTAAAGTATCTTTGATAAAAAAAAAATATAATTTTTTTTTTTACCATAAAGCTTTGTTTACCAATAGATAGTGACTCTTTTTGAGAAAAATTTTGAATTTAAAAAAAAAACATTGAACATTTTTTTTTTATATTATAATTCATACCACATGTAATTAAACTAGAAGAAGCCTCTTTTCGGTAGAGTATCTTTGATAAAAAAAAAATTAAATTTTTTTTTTTACGATAAAGCTTTGTTCACCACTAGATAGTGACTCTTTTTGAGAATAATTTTGAATTTAAAAAAAAAACATTGAACATTTTTTTTTTATATTATAATTAATACCACATGTAATTAAACTAGAAGAAGCCTCTTTTTGGTAGAGTATCTTTGATAAAACAAAAATTTAATTTTTTTTTTTTACGATAAAGGTTTGTTTACCAATAGATAGTGACTCTTTTTGAGAATAATTTTGAATTTTAAAAAAAAACGTTGAACATTTTTTTTTTATATTATAATTAATACCACATGTAACTAAACTAGAAGAAGCCTCTTTTTGGTAGAGTATCTTTGATAAAAAAAAAAAATTAATTTTTTTTTTTACGATAAAGCTTTGAATACCAATAGATAGTGACTCTTTTTGAGAATAATTTTGAATTTTAAAAAAAAAATTGAACATTTTTTTTTTATATTATAATTAATACCACATGTAATTAAACTAGAAGAAGCCTCTTTTTGGTAGAGTATCTTTGATAAAACAAAAATTTAATTTTTTTTTTTACGATAAAGCTTTGTTTACCAATAGATAGTGACACTTTTTGAGAATAATTTTGAATTTTAAAAAAAAACATTGAACATTTTTTTTTTATATTATAATTAATACCACATGTAACTAAACTAGAAGAAGCCTCTTTTTGGTAGAGCATCTTTGATAAAAAAAAAAATTAATTTTTTTTTTTACGATAAAGCTTTGTTTACCAATAGATAGTGACTCTTTTTGAGAATAATTTTGAATTTAAAAAAAAAACATTGAACATTTTTTTTTTATATTATAATTATTACCACATGTAATTAAACTAGAAAAAGCCTCTTTTCGGTAGAGTATCTTTGATAAAAAAAAAATTTAATTTTTTTTTTTACGATAAAGCTTTGTTTACCAATAGATAGTGACTCTTTTTGAGAATAATTTTGAATTTAAAAAAAAAACATTGAACATTTTTTTTTTATATTATAATTAATACCACATGTAATTAAACTAGAAGAAGCCTCTTTTTGGTAGAGTATCTTTATATGAGCTTCAAAGTAGTTTATAATAAATGTATCCTTACCGAAAAACTATTTTTTTAAACCAAATGTTATAATTTTCATAATCAATATTTATGCGTAGTAGCATGGCTTTTGATTAAGATATCAAAGTTTTGAATCGGTCAGTAACTTTTACTTTTATGGACTATCGTCCATCAAAAAATAATTTATTTATCAATTAAATTTTTTTTTTTTAATTTATAAGCAAAAATCTTAAAATCTTTTTTAATACAATTTATAGACAACAAAAGAGCTGTCGATTAAGATATCAAACTTAAAAATCGGTTGATAATCTTTGCCGTTTATTCAACTTTATATGAGCTTCAAAGTAGTTTATAATAAATGTATCCATACCGAAAAACTATTTTTTTAAACCAAATGTTATAATTTTCATAATCAATATTTATGCGTAGTAGCATGGCTTTTGATTAAGATATCAAACTTTTGAATCGGTCAATAACTTTGACTTTTATGGACTATCGTCCATCAAAAAATAATTTATTTATCAATTAAATTATTTTTTTTTAATTTATAAGCAAAAAAATTAAAATCTTTTTTAAAACAATTTATAGACAACAAAAGAGCTGTCGATTAAGATATCAAACTTAAAAATCGGTTGATAATCTTTGCCGTTTATTCAACTTTATATGAGCTTCAAAGTAGTTTATAATAAATGTATCCATACCGAAAAATTATTTTTTAAAACCAAATGTTATAATTTTTATAATCAATATTTATGCGTAGTAGCATGGCTTTTGATTGAGATATCAAACTTTTGAATCGGTCAGTAACTTTGACTTTTATGGACTATCGTCCATCAAAAAATAATTTATTTATCAATTAAATTTTTTTTTTTTAATTTATAAGCAAAAAGTTTAAAATCTTTTTTAATACAATTTATAGACAACAAAAGAGCTGTCGATTAAGATATCAAACTTAAAAATCGGTTGATAATCTTTGCCGTTTATTCAACTTTATATGAGCTTCAAAGTAGTTTATAATAAATGTATCCATACCGAAAAACTATTTTTTTAAACCAAATGTTATAATTTTCATAATCAATATTTATGCGTAGTAGCATGGCTTTTGATTAAGATATCAAACTTTTGAATCGGTCAATAACTTTGACTTTTATGGACTATCGTCCATCAAAAAATAATTTATTTATCAATTAAATTATTTTTTTTTAATTTATAAGCAAAAAAATTAAAATCTTTTTTAATACAATTTATAGACAACAAAAGAGCTGTCGATTAAGATATCAAACTTAAAAATCGGTTGATAATCTTTGCCGTTTATTCAACTTTATATGAGCTTCAAAGTAGTTTATAATAAATGTATCCATACCGAAAAACTATTTTTTTAAACCAAATGTTATAATTTTCATAATCAATATTTATGCGTAGTAGCATGGCTTTTGATTAAGATATCAAACTTTTGAATCGGTCAATAACTTTGACTTTTATGGACTATCGTCCATCAAAAAATAATTTATTTATCAATTAAATTATTTTTTTTTAATTTATAAGCAAAAAGTTTAAAATCTTTTTTAATACAATTTATAGACAACAAAAGAGCTGTCGATTAAGATATCAAACTTAAAAATCGGTTGATAATCTTTGCCGTTTATTCAACTTTATATGAGCTTCAAAGTAGTTTATAATAAATGTACCCATACCGAAAAACTATTTTTTTAAACCAAATGTTATAATTTTCATAATCAATATTTATGCGTAGTAGCATGGCTTTTGATTAAGATATCAAACTTTTGAATCGGTCAGTAACTTTGACTTTTATGGACTATCGTCCATCAAAAAATAATTTATTTATCAATTAAATTATTTTTTTTTAATTTATAAGCAAAAAAATTAAAATCTTTTTTAATACAATTTATAGACAACAAAAGAGCTGTCGATTAAGATATCAAACTTAAAAATCGGTTGATAATCTTTGCCGTTTATTCAACTTTATATGAGCTTCAAAGTAGTTTATAATAAATGTATCCATACCGAAAAACTATTTTTTTAAACCAAATGTTATAATTTTCATAATCAATATTTATGCGTAGTAGCATGGCTTTTGATTAAGATATCAAACTTTTGAATCGGTCAGTAACTTTGACTTTTATGGACTATCGTCCATCAAAAAATAATTTATTTATCAATTAAATTATTTTTTTTTAATTTATAAGCAAAAAGTTTAAAATCTTTTTTAATACAATTTATAGACAACAAAAGAGCTGTCGATTAAGATATCAAACTTAAAAATCGGTTGATAATCTTTGCCGTTTATTCAACTTTATATGAGCTTCAAAGTAGTTTATAATAAATGTATCCATACCGAAAAACTATTTTTTTAAACCAAATGTTATAATTTTCATAATCAATATTTATGCGTAGTAGCATGGCTTTTGATTAAGATATCAAACTTTTGAATCGGTCAATAACTTTGACTTTTATGGACTATCGTCCATCAAAAAATAATTTATTTATCAATTAAATTAATTTTTTTTAATTTATAAGCAAAAATCTTAAAATCTTTTTTAATACAATTTATAGACAACAAAAGAGCTGTCGATTAAGATATCAAACTTAAAAATCGGTTGATAATCTTTGCCGTTTATTCAACTTTATATGAGCTTCAAAGTAGTTTATAATAAATGTATCCATACCGAAAAACTATTTTTTTAAACCAAATGTTATAATTTTCATAATCAATATTTATGCGTAGTAGCATGGCTTTTGATTAAGATATCAAACTTTTGAATCGGTCAATAACTTTGACTTTTATGGACTATCGTCCATCAAAAAATAATTTATTTATCAATTAAATTATTTTTTTTTAATTTATAAGCAAAAAGTTTAAAATCTTTTTTAATACAATTTATAGACAACAAAAGAGCTGTCGATTAAGATATCAAACTTAAAAATCGGTTGATAATCTTTGCCGTTTATTCAACTTTATATGAGCTTCAAAGTAGTTTATAATAAATGTATCCATACCGAAAAACTATTTTTTTAAACCAAATGTTATAATTTTCATAATCAATATTTATGCGTAGTAGCATGGCTTTTGATTAAGATATCAAACTTTTGAATCGGTCAGTAACTTTGACTTTTATGGACTATCGTCCATCAAAAAATAATTTATTTATCAATTAAATTATTTTTTTTTAATTTATAAGCAAAAAAATTAAAATCTTTTTTAATACAATTTATAGACAACAAAAGAGCTGTCGATTAAGATATCAAACTTAAAAATCGGTTGATAATCTTTGCCGTTTATTCAACTTTATATGAGCTTCAAAGTAGTTTATAATAAATGTATCCATACCGAAAAACTATTTTTTTAAACCAAATGTTATAATTTTCATAATCAATATTTATGCGTAGTAGCATGGCTTTTGATTAAGATATCAAACTTTTGAATCGGTCAGTAACTTTGACTTTTATGGACTATCGTCCATCAAAAAATAATTTATTTATCAATTAAATTATTTTTTTTTAATTTATAAGCAAAAAGTTTAAAATCTTTTTTAATACAATTTATAGACAACAAAAGAGCTGTCGATTAAGATATCAAACTTAAACATCGGTTGATAATCTTTGCCGTTTATTCAACTTTATATGAGCTTCAAAGTAGTTTATAATAAATGTATCCATACCGAAAAACTATTTTTTTAAACCAAATGTTATAATTTTCATAATCAATATTTATGCGTAGTAGCATGGCTTTTGATTAAGATATCAAACTTTTGAATCGGTCAATAACTTTGACTTTTATGGACTATCGTCCATCAAAAAATAATTTATTTATCAATTAAATTATTTTTTTTTAATTTATAAGCAAAAAAATTAAAATCTTTTTTAATACAATTTATAGACAACAAAAGAGCTGTCGATTAATATAAGATTAATATTAATATAAGATTTTTGATTATAAATTAAAAAAAAATAATTTAATTGATAAATAAATTATTTTTTGATGGACGATAGTCCATAAAAGTAAAAGTTACTGACCGATTCAAAACTTTGATATCTTAATCAAAAGCCATGCTACTACGCATAAATATTGATTATGAAAATTATAACATTTGGTTTAAAAAAATAGTTTTTCGGTAAGGATACATTTATTATAAACTACTTTGAAGCTCATATAAAGTTGAATAAACGGCAAAGATTATCAACCGATATTTAAGTTTGATATCTTAATCGACAGCTCTTTTGTTGTCTATAAATTGTATTAAAAAAGATTTTAAACTTTTTGCTTATAAATTAAAAAAAAATAATTTAATTGATAAATAAATTATTTTTTGATGGACGATAGTCCATAAAAGTCAAAGTTATTGACCGATTCAAAAGTTTGATATCTTAATCAAAAGCCATGCTACTACGCATAAATATTGATTATGAAAATTATAACATTTGGTTTAAAAAAATAGTTTTTCGGTAAGGATACATTTATTATAAACTACTTTGAAGCTCATATAAAGTTGAATAAACGGCAAAGATTATCAACCGATATTTAAGTTTGATATCTTAATCGACAGCTCTTTTGTTGTCTATAAATTGTATTAAAAAAGATTAACTTTTTGCTTATAAATTAAAAAAAAATAATTTAATTGATAAATAAATTATTTTTTGATGGACGATAGTCCATAAAAGTCAAAGTTATTGACCGATTCAAAAGTTTGATATCTTAATCAAAAGCCATGCTACTACGCATAAATATTGATTATGAAAATTATAACATTTGGTTTAAAAAAATAGTTTTTCGGTATGGATACATTTATTATAAACTACTTTGAAGCTCATATAAAGTTGAATAAACGGCAAAGATTATCAACCGATTTTTAAGTTTGATATCTTAATCGACAGCTCTTTTGTTGTCTATAAATTGTATTAAAAAAGATTTTAATTTTTTTGCTTATAAATTAAAAAAAAATAATTTAATTGATAAATAAATTATTTTTTGATGGACGATAGTCCATAAAAGTCAAAGTTATTGACCGATTCAAAAGTTTGATATCTTAATCAAAAGCCATGCTACTACGCATAAATATTGATTATGAAAATTATAACATTTGGTTTAAAAAAATAGTTTTTCGGTATGGATACATTTATTATAAACTACTTTGAAGCTCATATAAAGTTGAATAAACGGCAAAGATTATCAACCGATTTTTAAGTTTGATATCTTAATCGACAGCTCTTTTGTTGTCTATAAATTGTATTAAAAAAGATTTTAAGATTTTTGCTTATAAATTAAAAAAAAATAATTTAATTGATAAATAAATTATTTTTTGATGGACGATAGTCCATAAAAGTAAAAGTTACTGACCGATTCAAAACTTTGATATCTTAATCAAAAGCCATGCTACTACGCATAAATATTGATTATGAAAATTATAACATTTGGTTTAAAAAAATAGTTTTTCGGTAAGGATACATTTATTATAAACTACTTTGAAGCTCATATAAAGTTGAATAAACGGCAAAGATTATCAACCGATTTTTTAATTTGATATCTTAATCGACAGCTCTTTTGTTGTCTATAAATTGTATTAAAAAAGATTTTAATTTTTTTGCTTATAAATTAAAAAAAAATAATTTAATTGATAAATAAATTATTTTTTGATGGACGATAGTCCATAAAAGTCAAAGTTACTGACCGATTCAAAAGTTTGATATCTTAATCAAAAGCCATGCTACTACGCATAAATATTGATTATAAAAATTATAACATTTAGTTTAAAAAAATAGTTTTTCGATATGGATACATTTATTATAAACTACTTTGAAGCTCATATAAAGTTGAATAAACGGCAAAGACTATCAACCGATGTTTAAGTTTGATATCTTAATCGACAGCTCTTTTGTTGTCTATAAATTGTATTAAAAAAGATTTTAAACTTTTTGCTTACAAATTAAAAAAAAAAAAATTAATTGATAAATAAATTATTTTTTGATGGACGATAGTCCATAAAAGTAAAAGTTACTGACCGATTCAAAAGTTTGATATCTCAATCAAAAGCCATGCTACTACGCAAGAATATTAATTATGAAAATTATAACATTTGGTTAAAAAAAATAGTTTTTCGGTATGGATACATTTATTATAAACTACTTTGAAGCTCATATAAAGTTGAATAAACGGCATAGATTATCAACCGATTTTTAAGTTTGATATCTTAATCGACAGCTCTTTTGTTGTCTATAAATTGTATTAAAAAAGATTTTAAGATTTTTGCTTATAAATTAAAAAATAATAATTTAATTGATAAATAAATTATTTTTTGATGGACGATAGTCCATAAAAGTCAAAGTTATTGACCGATTCAAAAGTTTGATATCTTAATCAAAAGCCATGCTACTACGCATAAATATTGATTATGAAAATTATAACATTTGGTTTAAAAAAATAATTTTTCGGTATGGATACATTTATTATAAACTACTTTGAAGCTCATATAAAGTTGAATAAACGGCAAAGATTATCAACCGATTTTTAAGTTTGATATCTTAATCGACAGCTCTTTTGTTGTCTATAAATTGTATTAAAAAAGATTTTAAACTTTTTGCTTATAAATTAAAAAAAAATAATTTAATTGATAAATAAATTATTTTTTGATGGACGATAGTCCATAAAAGTCAAAGTTATTGACCGATTCAAAAGTTTGATATCTTAATCAAAAGCCATGCTACTACGCATAAATATTGATTATGAAAATTATAACATTTGGTTTAAAAAAATAGTTTTTTGCTTATAAATTAAAAAAAAATAATTTAATTGATAAATAAATTATTTTTTGATGGACAATAGTCCATAAAAGTCAAAGTTACTGACCGATTCAAAAGTTTGATATCTTAATCAAAAGCCATGCTACTACGCATAAATATTGATTATAAAAATTATAACATTTAGTTTAAAAAAATAGTTTTTCGATATGGATACATTTATTATAAACTACTTTGAAGCTCATATAAAGTTGAATAAACGGCAAAGATTATCAACCGATGTTTAAGTTTGATATCTTAATCGACAGCTCTTTTGTTTTCTATAAATTGTATTAAAAAAGATTTTAAACTTTTTGCTTACAAATTAAAAAAAAATAAATTAATTGATAAATAAATTATTTTTTGATGGACGATAGTCCATAAAAGTAAAAGTTACTGACCGATTCAAAACTTTGATATCTTAATCAAAAGCCATGCTACTACGCATAAATATTAATTATGAAAATGATAACATTTGGTTTAAAAAAATAGTTTTTCGGTAAGGATACATTTATTATAAACTACTTTGAAGCTCATATAAAGTTGAATAAACGGCAAAGATTATCAACCGATTTTTAAGTTTGATATCTTAATCGACAGCTCTTTTGTTGTCTATAAATTGTATTAAAAAAGATTTTAAACTTTTTGCTTATAAATTAAAAAAAAATAATTTAATTGATAAATAAATTATTTTTTGATGGACGATAGTCCATAAAAGTCAAAGTTATTGACCGATTCAAAAGTTTGATATCTTAATCAAAAGCCATGCTACTACGCATAAATATTGATTATGAAAATTATAACATTTGGTTTAAAAAAATAGTTTTTCGGTAAGGATACATTTATTATAAACTACTTTGAAGCTCATATAAAGTTGAATAAACGGCAAAGATTATCAACCGATATTTAAGTTTGATATCTTAATCGACAGCTCTTTTGTTGTCTATAAATTGTATTAAAAAAGATTTTAAACTTTTTGCTTATAAATTAAAAAAAAATAATTTAATTGATAAATAAATTATTTTTTGATGGACGATAGTCCATAAAAGTCAAAGTTATTGACCGATTCAAAAGTTTGATATCTTAATCAAAAGCCATGCTACTACGCATAAATATTGATTATGAAAATTATAACATTTGGTTTAAAAAAATAGTTTTTCGGTATGGATACATTTATTATAAACTACTTTGAAGCTCATATAAAGTTGAATAAACGGCAAAGATTATCAACCGATTTTTAAGTTTGATATCTTAATCGACAGCTCTTTTGTTGTCTATAAATTGTATTAAAAAAGATTTTAATTTTTTTGCTTATAAATTAAAAAAAAATAATTTAATTGATAAATAAATTATTTTTTGATGGACGATAGTCCATAAAAGTCAAAGTTACTGACCGATTCAAAAGTTTGATATCTTAATCAAAAGCCATGCTACTACGCATAAATATTGATTATAAAAATTATAACATTTAGTTTAAAAAAATAGTTTTTCGATATGGATACATTTATTATAAACTACTTTGAAGCTCATATAAAGTTGAATAAACGGCAAAGATTATCAACCGATGTTTAAGTTTGATATCTTAATCGACAGCTCTTTTGTTGTCTATAAATTGTATTAAAAAAGATTTTAAACTTTTTGCTTACAAATTAAAAAAAAATAAATTAATTGATAAATAAATTATTTTTTGATGGACGATAGTCCATAAAAGTAAAAGTTACTGACCGATTCAAAACTTTGATATCTTAATCAAAAGCCATGCTACTACGCATAAATATTAATTATGAAAATGATAACATTTGGTTTAAAAAAATAGTTTTTCGGTAAGGATACATTTATTATAAACTACTTTGAAGCTCATATAAAGTTGAATAAACGGCAAAGATTATCAACCGATTTTTAAGTTTGATATCTTAATCGACAGCTCTTTTGTTGTCTATAAATTGTATTAAAAAAGATTTTAAACTTTTTGCTTATAAATTAAAAAAAAATAATTTAATTGATAAATAAATTATTTTTTGATGGACGATAGTCCATAAAAGTCAAAGTTATTGACCGATTCAAAAGTTTGATATCTTAATCAAAAGCCATGCTACTACGCATAAATATTGATTATGAAAATTATAACATTTGGTTTAAAAAAATAGTTTTTCGGTAAGGATACATTTATTATAAACTACTTTGAAGCTCATATAAAGTTGAATAAACGGCAAAGATTATCAACCGATATTTAAGTTTGATATCTTAATCGACAGCTCTTTTGTTGTCTATAAATTGTATTAAAAAAGATTTTAAACTTTTTGCTTATAAATTAAAAAAAAATAATTTAATTGATAAATAAATTATTTTTTGATGGACGATAGTCCATAAAAGTCAAAGTTATTGACCGATTCAAAAGTTTGATATCTTAATCAAAAGCCATGCTACTACGCATAAATATTGATTATGAAAATTATAACATTTGGTTTAAAAAAATAGTTTTTCGGTATGGATACATTTATTATAAACTACTTTGAAGCTCATATAAAGTTGAATAAACGGCAAAGATTATCAACCGATTTTTAAGTTTGATATCTTAATCGACAGCTCTTTTGTTGTCTATAAATTGTATTAAAAAAGATTTTAAACTTTTTGCTTATAAATTAAAAAAAAATAATTTAATTGATAAATAAATTATTTTTTGATGGACGATAGTCCATAAAAGTCAAAGTTATTGACCGATTCAAAAGTTTGATATCTTAATCAAAAGCCATGCTACTACGCATAAATATTGATTATGAAAATTATAACATTTGGTTTAAAAAAATAGTTTTTCGGTATGGATACATTTATTATAAACTACTTTGAAGCTCATATAAAGTTGAATAAACGGCAAAGATTATCAACCGATGTTTAAGTTTGATATCTTAATCGACAGCTCTTTTGTTGTCT
>CAUVYK010000558.1:0-17468 GCA_963556175.1 Tipula confusa
AATTCAATTTATTGCACCTAAATTCCGGAAGTATTTACCGTGCAATCACTTACGCGCTCCTAAAGAATGAAATAATAAAAGAGGATCTCGAAAGTGAAAAACGGAAACTTTCATTGAATTCCTAAACCTTTCAATAAAGGAGACCAACCAATTCTATTTAGAAGGTGTGAATATTACAACCGAGTTAAGAAGAAAAGAAATCGATAACCATGTTTCTTACGTGTCTACCTTTAAAAACGTAAGAAAGAAAACCAATGACATTTTAATGAAATTTGCTAGGAGTAATATAAATTTGAATAGTGGAAGGAAGAGACATAGGCTCTGCAGTGTTACCCTTTGCTGAAGTAAAGATCTATCTAACGAGCCAGTATCCATTCTAGAACCAGGAGAAGATTATCGGAAGTAGAAGGATTAAGTTACGAGGAGGTTTATAAGGGAATAGAGAACAGGGACATGATAGATGCCAACCGACTGCACGACCCTTTAAAGATACCCGAACACGCTTTATTGTTGATAACAGTGAAATTGATTTATTGGAATCTGTCAATCTTATTATTGGAATAATAAGAGGGAAGTGTTTATTTTATTAAATTAAAAGAATTAATATTAATGTAAGAATTAATTTAATATTAATTTAGTATTAATTTAATATTAATAAATGAATTAATTGAATATTAATTGAATATTTAATTTAATATTAATAAATGAATTAATTTAATATTAAAATTAATGAATTAATAAATGAATTAATTTAATATAAGAATTAATAAAACAATAAATTTATCTAATTTGCCTTCTTTCAATCTTTCTTTCCTCTTCCTCATTAATTGTAATATTCCCTTCTTTAAATATTTCAATAATATTTGGTATTTCCCTGTCTTTAAACACAATCTTAGATAGGTAGTTGTTCAACTGTATCCAATCCCCTTTAATTCCTTTAAGATTCTCAAAAAGCTTTAAAAGATTAAAATTCAATAAATATTCTCCTACAACACTTTTCTCATTTAAATTGTTTAATAAATTAATCTTGTTGATTAATCCGAGAAACTCGTTGCTAATTTCCTCTTTCAAGGTTTTTACTTTTAAATTGTAACCTTTAATGATTTTCTCTAAAAAAAGGCCTCGCTGTGTTAAAATGGAAGATTTCTCTTCCACATTTTTATAAAAATCCTCTTTTAAGAATTGGATGTTCTCCTTAAAGCTTCTTATCTCGCAATTCGTGTGGTCTGATTTACAATAAATACAAAAAGGAATCTTACAATTCTTACAAAAATACTCGGTTGTAATCTCGTGGATGTTACAGGTCGAATAATCTATCATCTCACTATCCTTGTATTCCCTTCTGTGCCTTTGTGTTAACTTGTTTTTGTGTAAAAGGTCGTTACACTCTTCACAGAGCACGGCTCTCTCTGCGAAGCAGTAACAGAAAGACTCTTTAATATTACAATTCTCACACGTCTTTTCGTAGAAGTCTTTACATTTGGGATCGTACTCAAACTTGACAAAGCAAACCTTCTTAATCCTTCTGCTATCATTGACTACGAAGGAGATCTTTCCTAAATCTAAGGTGTCTAAATTTATTGGTTCGTATGAAGAGGCTTCGTTTGAATTGTTGTTCTCATTATTTATTTTATTCTCATTATTTCTTTTAATGTTTTGTTTTTTATTCTCATTTTGATAAATCTCTCGATCAATTATTTTGGTTGCTTCTTTTACGGCAGGGATGACGGAATTCCTTTCGAATTTCGTCACCACAAAGGAATCGTATTCTCCTGGCGTATTGAAGCTTAGAGCGAATTCGAGTGACGAGAAACAAACTCTTCCTGGGTCAAAATAACAAAAGTAACCGGAATGGACCGTGATGTCTTCTTGGAGATGGGGTATTATTTCTATCAGGCTTCCTGTTTCGTTCATGAAGCATGGGATGTAGTTTTCTAGTTTTGTGTCTGAGTTTATTGGTTCTACATCTATTATTGTGAAGTTGGTGGTTTTGAACGATGTCTTTAAGAATTCTTCTAATTCTTTCATTGGGGTTTATGCTAAATGAATTATCAGGGTATTTTTTATGGTGGTTCGAATCCTCATTTAATGGTAATAAAAGTAAGTATTTTTTATGGGATCTAATCCTTGTTTACTGTGTTTTAATTTATCTAGTTAGAGCAGTGGTTCTCAAACTTTTTTTGTCGGGGCGCACTTTCAAAACTAATGCTATCTTGGGGCGCCCCTACCTAAAAAAATTATATTTTTTAGTAGATGTTAAATTAAATACTGAAAATTATAGAAGCTTTTTTTAATGATTACTTTTTATTTATATTAATAGAATGCGATTGATGAGAATGTACTATTTCTTCAATATTGGGTCTTATGTTTGAAAGACAAACTCTCATTTCCTCATCAATTGATTGTAGGTTGGCTCTTTTTTTGCATTTTATTGTAGAGAGAGTGGAAAATCCAAGTTCACATAAATATGAAGTAGAAAATTGTAGTAAAATATTAAGCGCTTTCTTTGAAATAGATACATGTTCTGCTTTAATTGATATCCAGAATCTTCAAGTGTCACCTCTTTAAATTTAATCAACAGTCCACGATCACTAGACAAATCTATAAGATTTTCTTTTCTTTAACAGTCAGGTTAGAATCAATAAAAGTTTCAGCAAATGGGTTTCTAATCCAATCATATTGTGAAGTGTTGAATGACGGGAAATAATAAATCATTTTTTCTTCTAAATTTGATAAGTGTTCAGCAATCAAAGACGATATTTTTGTTTTTCACGTAGTTTTTATCGTTGGAAACATTTCAAGACCACCTTCTATTGCTGTTCTTTTCCAAATGTTTAGTTTTTTGGCTAGTGACCGGTTTGTAGGGGGAAGGTTCGATTCACAGTTTTTGCGTTTTTTTAATAATTAAAAAATAAGAAGAATCAAATTTATTCAAATTCTTCATCATCATCAAATAACATTCACCTTTAAATTTAAGTTTAAACATGAATTCTGCAAACATGAAGCTTAATTCACTTCTACTCGTAATAAATCTCGCTCTAAATTTCCTCTTAAAAACACTCCACCTATTCTCGATAGCTTGAGTATTTGCACCCGTTCTGGGATCTACGAAATACTTACTATGATTCACGGTCAAGTGGTTATAGCCCAACAGCTCCAAATCTAAATACCCTTTCCAGCAGTCGGTGATAATTGTCGTTCCGATTTCGACACATTCAAGCAACACACTTTTAATTGTATCCTTATTTCTAAATAACACCTCCCTAAAAAATAATTCGCCAGTTATAATATCAACTCCTCCTATCACCCATGGTGAGCGGACTAAACGCCCAACATTAAATTTGCGTTTGGAAAATTTGGATTCATCCACCTCAATGGTGCACCCTATTCCTCCTATTTTTGAAGGAGAGATTTGACGCATTATTTGGTACGATTGTTCACTTAAGGTGCGATACCATCTTGTTATTGTATCCCTCGAGTTTGTTGAAATCTCGAAACAAGTCAAATTCTGTGTTAGATCAACACACCAAAAATATATCAAATCAATTAATTTCATTAATTCTAAGTTTGAATTGTAAAGCAAAGTTCCTGTTGTTATAGATTTTTTCTTTTTACAACGGTTGCATCGCCAACAGATTACTGTGTTGTTCTTTTCCAAGACCATTAATTTACCATGGCAGGCTATACAATTTGCTTTGTTCGGAATAAAATTATTGCTCATTAAGTATGCGACAGTTGCTTCGTATGTTTGTGTTGCTAGTACTATTTCACGGTGATTCGGCATGGGAGTGTTTAAATAGAGTTTTAAAGTAAATTATATAAAAACAGAATTTATTTGAAAAAAACGCAAAAACTGTGAATCGAACCTTCCCCCCTACAAACCGGTCACTAGCCAGTTTTTTCTTAAAAGCTTGTATGTTATCAGCGGATGTAAGAATGTTTTCGTCTTTTCCTTGCATGCTTGAATTCAAAATGTTGAGATGGTAAAAAATGGATGCTAGATATTGCAGCTTCGAAGTCCAAAATTCGCATCTAAGTAGTTCGGAAAAATGCTGTTGTTTTGTCTCGCCAAAAAACATAATGAGTTCTTGTTGTAACTCATGTACACGGGTAAGCACCTTTCCTCTTGATAACCATCTTACATCACTGTGTAAAAGCAGTCTTCTATGATGAGAATCCATGTTAATACAAATCTGTTCAAACAGGCGATACTTGACTGGTCTCGTCTTTATGAAATTTATCATCTTGACAACTTGATCTAAAACTTCTTTTAATTCACTTCCTAGTGTTTTTGACATCAGGGCCTCTCTATGAAGAAAGCAACGAGTGACAATAACTTCCTTATTTTGTTCTTTTATATAAGAAACTAGGCCTTTGTTACAGCCTATCATAGATGGGGCTCCATCTGTACAAATTCCAACACATGATTTCCACGATAGATTCCATTTTTTAAGATAATTATTCACTATATTGAAAACGTCCTCTCCTTTTGTGGTCAGGCTTAACTCTTTACAAAAAAAAATTGATTTTCTATTTTGTTTCCATTAACAAATCGAATGAAAGCAATCAATTGAGCTTTGTTTGTAATGTCTGTGGATTCATCAACTTGCAACGTAAAATCACAACTCTTAAGTTTATTACTGCATACAACCTCTTCAATATTTTTAGACATTTCCCCGATACGCCTGTTAACAGTATCATTTGAAAGAGGAACCATGGTTATTTTTTTGGCTGCTTCGGATCCCAAAATAGTACGAACAATCATTTGGCAAGCAGGCAGAATAACCGACTCACCCAAGGTATGAGCCTTCATATTTTTTGCTATTGGTTCGGAGACAAGATACGAAGCAATTTGGGCTTTATCAGTAATCGTTATCAAACTCTTGAAGGATTCACCGGCCTTTCTTTCCTGTTCACACATTCGCTGGAAATAATTTGCTGGTTTATCTTGCAAATGTGGATGCATAGTTTTAAAATGTTTACTGAGTTTGCTAGGAAGCATTGACTCATTTGACATTATCAGTCGGTACGGCGCAAAAAGCGCTTTTGGCGCTTTTTGCGCACACGGTTCAAATCTTGATTGTGTTAACTTTTAAATTAAATTCTATATATAATAGGTTAGGTTTAATAAAAAAAACCTTTACTAACCATGCGAAAAATAAAAACTAACAAAAATGTAGATGGATTTGATAAGGATGGATTCAGATTCCGTGCAATTAAAAATCGACCTGAACACTATAGATGTACAATTAAAAGCTGCAATGCTTACGCCAAACGAAAAAATGGTGACACAATTTTCTTCAACGAACATAATCACGGGAAAAGAGCAACACTTAGAAATAATGCGCTCGATCAAATTAAGTCATTATCCAAAACTTTTCTAAAACCAACTGAGATTATAAATAAAATACTTGAAAATCATGATCCAAATGAACGAAGCATACTCCAATCTTCTAAACACATGAAAAAAATTATCCACAAGCAAAGAAACTTGGAAAGCATTAAAATTGATAATGGTTTTATACCTGATATTTTTAAACATACTTTGGATGGTGATCAATTTTTGGAATATTTATCTGAAGATAATAAAATAGCAATTTTTTACAATAAAAATTTTGAAACATATATTAAACAATCACGTTATTGCCTTGGTGATGGAACCTTTAAATCTGTCCCAGTTCAATTTAAACAATTGTATACTTTGCACTTTGAAATTTACGGAATTGTTTTTCCGTTAATTTACATTTTTTTAGCAGATAAGTCTGAAAGATCATATGAAAAAGCTTTTGGTGTTTTGTATTCAAGTGGTTTAATAAAACCATGCATGAGATATATTGTAGATTTTGAAATAGCCAACGTAGTAGCTATAAAAAAAATAGAACCTACTGTTAAAATTGAATATTGTCTTTTCCATTATACACAAAACATATGGCGTAAAATTCAAAGTACAGGTTTTGTGAGTTATTATAAAAATAACGGAAAGTTTCGTTCACTAGTGAAAGCATTGTTTTCGATACCATTTTTAAAAGCAGCTGATATGAAGAAGGTTTTCTAGAAAATAACAATTAAGTTGAGGGTCATTGATCATTCCAATTCAATGGATGAATTAATTGGATACATGGAAAGGGTATATATTGGAACTAATATAAGAAAACCATTGTTTGATCCAGAAGAATTGAGCATATTTGATCGGTGTACAAATAGTGAGCCTTTGACAACAAATATTTGTGAAGGTTTTCATAGTGGTATGAGTAGATGCCTTAATGAACCACACCCTAATTTTGGAAAATTATTAAATCATCTTTTAAATTGCAATGCACTGATTGAAAGGGAAATAAGCAATCATATTGAGAATAAAATCAAAGGAAAAGTAAATATAATTAATAGCGAAAAAGTAAATCATTTGAAAAATTTAAGTGCCCATTACAGTACAATTGATCCATTTTGTTATTTAGAACAAGTTATAAGAATATATGAATTTAAAGTTGAAAATTAAATTGCTGATTTTTTGTATATTGTTTTTTATTTTAATTTTTCTAATATTATTAAATACTAACATAATCAAGATTTGAACCGTGTGCGCAAAAAGCGCTCAACCCTTGCAAATGTGAATGCATAGTTTTAAAATGTTTACTGAGTTTGCTAGGAAGCATTGACTCATTTGACATTATCAGTCCACAAACTAAACATATTGGCTGTGGATGGTCGAAATTTTTGTTCCAAAAAAAAGCGAAGCTTAAATAACTTTCACAGTCTAAACGCTTCGATCGGGATTTTATCTTTTTAATTGATTCTAATTTCAAATCCAAAGCAGGCTCATCATTTTCATCCTCAGAAACTCGTATTTTTTTAAAGAAGTATTTTGGACCAGAAAAGTCCTTTCCTTTTTCTTCGTTTGAATATTCTTGTTCTTGTACATTTTTATTTTCCATTTTAATGCCCTTGTCTTTTTTTATAAATATTTTTTGGATCAAGTTTACTTAATTACCCCCGGTTCAAGACCGGGTAAAACATTGTATATATTTTTATAAAAATATATAAATTTAATGGAAATTAAAAAAAGGTTGAAAACACAATCGACCTTGGAAATATATATATAAGTATAAATCCATTAAAAGATTATATTTTAATCCTTTAAATTATATTTAGATGTAAAAGTAGTGTCCAAATATTATAACAAAACAAACTTTGAGTCGATTACATCAAAAATATTGCTTGGACTTGAGATTATAAATGGTCCAAATTCAAAGTAAAAAACAGAAATCATCTCTTATGTTAATTTATATTAAATATTATTTGAATCCCATGTTAGTGTATTATTTCTTTGTTTTTCTAAAAAATATATAAATGTTCTACTTGGCCTTGAACCGGTGTATTTAAGTAAACTTCAACCATTCTTTTCAAAAATTTTTAAAAAATTTAGAACATATGCTGCAAATCAAATAAATTCTGGGGCGCAGCTGATAATTCGCTGGGGCGCACCAGTGCGCCCGGGCGTACACTTTGAGAACCACTGAGTTAGAGGTTCGAATTCAATTGTTTTTTATTAGATCACAAAATAAATGTATTTACAGTACTGGTTGATTTCTTATTTTCCAGGTATCCTGATTATAGGAGTGTTCAAAGTAGTAGATTAGCTTCGTGTCTCGTAAATTGTGCTCTTCTTTATTCTCAATGTACCCTTCTTACAAATCTGATAACCTATTATTTATTGCAAGGCTTCACAATTATATTTGAAGCTTCTTCACGTACAAATATTTTCAAGGAAGTCATCAACTGCGCTTAAAGGCATCTTGGAATTATTAGAACTAAAAGGTTTTAAGCAAATAAAAGTAAGTGGGGAATCGTTTTAGAAGTACATCTCTAAAATAAAAATTATGAAATAGTTAGAACAACTTCTAACAGATAGACAGGTCATTTAAGGTGTCTACCCAATATATTCCTGTAGAATCAACTTCGAAAGGACTGGCCGTGGTAGATGAAATTTAAAGGCTAAGTAAAAGCCATAATGTCGTTTTAAATCCCATAGATCTACACAAGTGCCAAAGCCGTGTTAATTCTCTATTATAAAATCTCCGACGCAGAGAATCAATTGAAAGAAAATATTGTCTTCAACGAGATTGTTAGACATTTACTCAAATCATCGGATGGCATAATATTAAGATTGATGAAACTTTATTGTTTCCCAGAGGTCGAAGTAAATACACTCATCTCTGAATTCATGTGGTAAATAAAATAATATTTTACTATTAAAAATTATTAATGTTCCGAATTTTACTTTAAAGGTTCCCATTCCCAAATTGTATTTTTATGGTTTAAAACACAAAAATGATTGAAAATATCCTTTGGTTGTTTTGTGCTTCATTCATATATGAGGTTGAAAAGATGTATTTCTTATATAACAATATCAAAAGATAATATACACTAATTTCTCTATTTATTCATGGAAAGTATCCACAATGTAAATCAATGGATGAGTGGGTATTATCTTTCGTAATCCATTTGTTGTAATAAAACTCCTCTATCAATTATTTGTTTCATGCCTTAGTAAAGGGCCGTACTGATTAATTTTGGTGGATGATTACACCGTGTTTTACGAGTTAGTGTATCGAATTGTAATACTTTTGATGTGCCGTTCTTGCTATAAACATTCATTAACTGTTGATACGAGTGCTATTTTAAATGAGTGTTAGCCTCCGTCGAGCTTGGATACAAAAAATAACTTTGCATATTATTGGACACCCCCATTTTAAAAGTATTTATAACGAACATCCCCATCGAAATCAACAGCATTGATTTATCATCCCTTGTGCACGCACTGTGTTTGCTGTATCTAACCACTTGATATGTTCGAATTAAAGGTTTCTTAACTGAAAATAATTTCTTTGGTTTATGCTGCATAAACTATCGAATCTTTTTTTTACAAAAAGAAATTCATGCGGAAGTTGGTGGTCTCTCTTCTTATATTTAATTGACATGAAGTTACGTACAAATGTATAAAGCACATCTCAAAAGAATTTTAATAACATGCACATAGAGGATCATCTGAATGGTGGTCACATAAATCATTCTTTTAGATTTTCATGCATTATAGTTTTTCATATTTTGTCATGTTGTAAGATCTGCGTTAGTGCATGAAAAGGAATTCAAGAATTAAAGTTTATAATAAAAGAAAATCTGAAATCTTTGTAAAAAACTGGGTTAGAACTCGGAGACGTATAACCAACCATCTATTTTAATTTAAACTAAAATACATTAGATATTAAAAAAACAAAGTAAAATAAATAGAGAATCGAAGTAAAAACAATTTAAATAAAGAAAAGAGAACCCCTAAAATGAAAAAGAAAATTACATTTTCTACGAATTCTCCTCATTACTTCACAGGAACAACAGTAAAATCTATATCAACAGACTTTAGTTCATCTTGTTCATTAGAAAGAACCAATTTCATAACAGGTGATACGATTGTAGTGGAAAGTGAACACACTTTTAGTTCCTTGATAGCCAAAGAGAGCTTTATATTTACAGGACAATCAAATGGTGAATTTTCTGTTTACTGCACAGAAAAATTTGACAAAATTTTCACAAATAAGAAATCTGAAGGACCAATAAATTTGTCTTATAATAATAGTAAAAATATTGTAGGTCTTTCAAGTGACAATAATTTAATCTTATTTGATGTATCAAAACAAACTTTCTTTTCTGGCATAAGTTTACAAAGTCCTATTACATGTCTTAAATTTAATGACACTATATCTCATGTTATAGCCATAGGAACTGTGAACGGATTAATATTAACAGATCTAAGACAAAAGAAAGTGTTGTTACAAATATCTACTGATAGAGTTAACAACATTGAATTTAATTCTAAATATAATACAACTTTGATTTATCAATCAAACAACAAATTATATTCATTTGACTTAATACAGGATTTAAAGAAAGAAATCTGTGAATCGAACAACTTTACAATCTTTAATAATGAACTTTTTAATATTTCTAATAAATTAAGCTTATTTGATATGGAATATCAAATATTAAGTGACAAAAATATACCAAATATTTATCAAATAGCCTTTTCAGAATATTATAAAGATTTAATGTGCATAAGTTACTTGGATGGAACAACTGAGGTAAAAGCGCCATCCACCGTTTTTAACAGGAAATAATTGTTCGTAGAACATAACAGAGGGATCTCTGTTATAAGAGATATAACAGAGCCTAATAAAGAATCTTTAAAAGTGAATACCATTACTATTTTTAATGACGAACTATTCAGTTTTAATACAAAATATGAAATAAATTCATCAGATTACGGAAAAATACAAAATCAGGAAAATTTAAATAATTTATTAAAATTAGAAGAAAGAAAAGAAAGCTTTTTTGATAGAAAAGATGAAATTTTAAAAAATTTAATTTATGGTAAAATAAATGAAAGTATTGACAAGAGCCCGGAGAGTGTTGATAAAAGGCAAGATAATATTGATGAAGCACAGGAAAATGTTGATAAGATCAAAGGGAGAGATATGAATATCAATGAGTGTTTTGATTTATGCAAAGAAAGAGTTACTTTAAAAGATGTTCTACTCTCCTATTTTCCTTCAAAAACCCAAATTGAAAATCCTCTTTTATTATTATTATCAATTAAGAATAATAATCCATTAAAGAATATTCTTTCTATAATAAAAGAAGAGGATTGGGATATTTTACTTTTATTTATTTATAATAATTTAGAAAATAAAAAGGAATTAATCAATGAATTGGGAGGATTAATTAATAATAAAAAAGGAAAAATGCTTTGTTATTTATTAATTTCCAATTTTAATGAATATTTAAAATTAAGAGTTAATACAAACAAAGAAATAAATGTTTATAATTATTCTTTATTTATTAAAGAATTTATAAACATTTATTATGAGAACAAAACAATTATTGAAGAGAGTGACTGTAAAAGGGAATTAAAGGAATTTATGAGATTTGTAAATAAAGAAGAAAAAGAGCCTTTAGTTAATATAACTATCAATCCTAAAGAAGAGGTAGTTAAAAAGGAAATAGTTAACACGGGTGCTAACATTAGAGATCTTAGCACTGTAAATAATATTTCTACCACTAATGTCAATAACACTACTTCTAATAGTAGAGGTTCAACCACGTACGGGAGTATGATTGGCAGTACCTCAGGGAGCGTAGTGAATAACTCTCCAAGGATAGCAACACCAAATATTCAACCAAGCAAACCTTTAAATGTTGGTGGTTCCTATAACTTTGTACCAAGCCCCATTCATAACCCTTCGCCTCTTCGTAACCCTGCAGTTAACAATCCATCATTCGTTCATAACCCTACAATTAATAATCCTAGCTTTAACCCTTCCACAATTAATAACCCACCCCCTAGCCTTAACACCAATACGGGGCTTTATAAACCTACTACCTACGGTAACAACCCCCCTCCAATAAATAAGCTAGGACTGAACGCCCCTCATAGCTTAAATACACCCTCTAACATTTCAAACTTAGCCGGTAGATTAAATCCACCACGCAATCCTCCTATCTTAAGTACTCCACCTAACTTAAGTACCCCTTCTAACTTAAGTACCCCTCCTAACATTTCCAGCTTAAATAAACAATTAAGCAACATGAATATTAATTACCAAGAATTATTGCTAGAAATTAAGAATAAAATTAATTTCTTAAGGGAGTCCTCCTTAAGTAAAAAGGGATTGGTTTACAAATCTAAAACTAACACAGCCCTTACAAAGATCGACAGGTTTAATTTAGAGGAATTTAATGAACATTGGTTAATGCAATTAAATAATTTCTTTAATAAAATTAATTTAGAAGAAATAAAAGAGAAAAAGAATGAAATTAAATCTAAATTAATAGCCGAGTCGAGCATTGAGTGTGATAGGATTTCAAGGGAAATGGTTAACAGTGGATTAGAAGTGTTTATAAATGGAGTGTTTACTTTATTACAAGTTACTCTTTCATAACCGAATATAAATACAATAAATTTTAACCCCATTTAATGAAATATAATTTATTTAAATATAAAAACTTTTTAAATAAATCAGAAAATAAATCAGAGAATAAATCAGAAAATAAATCAGAGAATAAATCAGAAAATAAATCAGAGAATAAATCAGAAAATAAATCAGAGAATAAAACAATTAATTTAATGAAAGATGTTCCATTCGTGAATAAAGTTCCACATTCTTTAATTGTTATAGATTACTTTCTAACAGACTGTGAGTATCATTTCCTAACTCACTTCCATTCAGATCATTATAAAGGATTAACCAGTAAATTTAAAGGTAGAATTTATTGTTCTTTAACCACAAGCAACATTTTAAGATTGAAGTTTAAATTAAATTCTTTTGTTTTAGAATTAAACAAATGGATCCCCTTCGAGAATTTCAGCGTTTTCTGTTTAGAGGCCTTCCACTGCCCTGGCTCTATTTGTTTGATATTTAATTTAAAAGGGAATTACTACTTCTTTTCTGGAGATTTTAGAGCCACCCCTTCTTTCTTAAGTCAAAAGGTGCTAGGAGATAAAAGTATTTTAAATGTTAAATATAAAGCTGTTTATTTAGACAATACTTTTGAGAACTACAAAGTGTTTCCTGGACAGAAGGAAGTTATTGTTAGTATTCTTAATTTCATTAAGAATAACAATAATAATTTAAATGCCTTTATTAAGACTGTTAGCAATGTCAGTAATAATAATTTAAATACATTTATTAACACTGTTAGTAACACTATAAGTAACACTGTAAGTAGTAACACTATAAGTAGTAACACTATAAGTAACACTGTTAGTAACACTATAAGTAACACTGTTAGTAACACTGTTAGTAACAAGGTAGCATATTTTATTGTTAGTTATTCAATAGGAAAAGAAAAAGTGTTTTTTTCTATTTCTGAGTATTTTAATAAAAAGATTCAAGTCACTAAAAGTAAATTAAATTTGTTAAAAGCAATTAGTGAAGAGGATATTTTAAAGCTAAAATTGGAAGTAGAACAAATAATAAATAAGAGGATATTGAATTTGTTTGAGAAATTAACCTTGGAGGATCAAGACATTAAAATAATTTCTTTGAGGGATTTGAAAAGGGAGAGGTTGAATTTGTTGGCTAACAATAATTATGAAAAAGTGTTTGTTATTTATCCTACAGGATGGCAGAGAAAGAATATTAAATATGATTTGATTAAAGGGGACACTGTTATTAAGAATGGGATAGAGATAGTTTATTTTGGTTATTCGGAGCATAGTTCATCTGAAGAGATTAAATATTTTATAGAGAATGTTAGTGGGACTGTCTATAGATGTGTTAAGAAATAAATATTGTTCTTTTATGATCTTTCTTTTATGATCTTTCTTTTATGATCTTATAAGTAACTTGTGTCGTTTAGGAAAGGATGTTTTGTTTTCTGTTCACAGGAGATGTGTTTCTAATCTTTAAAGATATTTGTATACTGATCGGACGATGAAATATGAGCAGAGTGGGACACGTTCTGTGTATGAATAAATGTATACCTTTCCCTACCTCTCTCTTTTTTTAGGAATCACGTGTTGTGATTCGTTACTTGTTGAGTATGAAAATGTATTTTTCCTATCTCTTTTTTTTTACATGCATAAATAAATGTTTGAAAAAAATAAGCAGGAATAGAACCTTCGTCATAATGAACGTTCTTAACGAAAAGAAGTACAAAGAGTATTGTGTCGATATTCTTGAAAAGGTTTCTACGGATGAACACCTAAATCAGAAACCATGTAAAATGTTAGAGTGTCTTTGTGTTTACAATATTCCGAGTTTAGTTGTTATATACTTTTATAACAACAGGGCTGACTATAACCAACTATCATTGAATGGTAAGTTAACCATCGAGCACAATAAAAAAAGGCGTTACAAATTGGTAGATTAATAAAAATATGTTGAAGAGACGAAAAATTTAAAATAATTTTTAATTGTTTTTGCATAAAGTTGAAAACTATTATACATTTAAAAACTATTATACATTTGAAAACTATTATACATTTGAAAACTATTATACATTTAAAAAGGAATAATGAGATCATTATGTCATAATTTAGAATAAATTTCTTTTTTTATTTTTCAAAATTAATAGAAAATAATAGGTTAGAACTACCTGAAAAAACATTCCTGTATACCACTCAATTATTTATATAAACTCAAAGGAACAATATATTTTATTCACCAATCAACAAAGTACCAGTTATGGTTTTATTTGAGGTCTAAACTTTCTTCCGTGATAAAAAGCAAGAACCCTGTTTAATTTTTTGACATAATCACATTCAAAGATTAATAAATGATTGTATTTTGTTTTAGATATGTCTCCCAACTCTTCATTCCTTTCATTTATATCTAATGCTCTCATTTCAGTTGCCCGTTTGTACATATTTAAATTATGAAGTTCTGTCAGAAACGATTGGATATCTTTATCAGTTGTAACGAAGGTTGAGACTCTTTTCATAAACAGCACTGCTAACAAGAATAAAGGCAATTGTTTCGGTAAAATCATTTCAGAATCTCTGTTATTGAGTCCTTCAAATGAATTACTTAATAATTCAAAGTTATCTTCTGGTTTTGTATTGTCTTCAGAATTAGCATTCACTTGTTTTAAAGAAAGACTATTAAATATTTTCATCGTCTGAAGGCTGATCAAATAAGTTTCCATACGAGGTTCAAATAAATCCTTAATGCTTAAATCTTCCATACTTTTTTCTACGATGATTCCAATAAAAGATTTGACAACCGAATAATGTGTCTTACATCGGTTTAATCCAACTTTAATTGTAAACATATTATGATGTTGTGTATCGCCCGAATTAATTACATGCAAAACTAGAATTCTTATCTGAGAAAATTCTACTTCCATCGTATCAAAGCTCATTTTACAGATATTCTTATGTCTCTCGCTATCAGTATCCATACTGATGACCAAATCTCTTATTTCCAACACATAAGCCCTGTTATCGAATGTACATTTCTCAGGTTCACTTAAAACATTCGCTGTTACTTCACGGAAATTGTGTTCAGTTTTCTCGTAATCACCATAATATTTTATGTAAAGATTTCCGAATTCTTTGAACTTTTGTAAGGCCAACCGGTCAGGTATTAGATCAACTAATTGCTCCGGTGTTAAATCATCCGACATGGTAATCCATTCAAAATATTCACTAAATAGTTCGTTTAAAAATGGGTTAATTACACCTGTGGATGCTGTTATAAAACTTAAAAGATAAAAGTACATGGGCAATTAAGAGTTGTTTATAATATTTATTCTAATATCCAAAACTGATTATTGTTAAAAAAAATTCTTAAGCCTTTTTGTTAAACAAGAATCTGGTTTTTGTAAAAGCTTTTTAATTTCTTATGAATACTCCTTATTCATACCACTGAACTAGAGATCTGATAGGTTCTTTCTTAAAGTTGCTGTATATAACATGGTATTTTTTACTATCATTAAGAGCGAAAAATTCACGTAGATATTATTCGATTGATAGTATCACGTTTCCTTTTAGTAATAATACAAGAATTATACAACACTATCACTCTTTAAAAGGTAGACCATTTGAAAATATGAGAATAGTTCTAATATTACAATTCAATCTCTCAAAATGGAAAACATTCATAACCAAACCATTTTTAAAAAAGTTGTGTATTATTGATAATGAAGGCAGAGAAAAATAGTAAATATTCATATATGACAGATATCATAATCAAATAAACAGATGATTTACAACACTAAATCCACCTTTATAGAATACAATTTCGAATAATCCCAATCAATTGTCAGTACTTCTTTTAAAATAAACACAATTTAAAAAAAAGAAGATATGCTTTATTCTTTCAATGAGTTTACTTCTCTTTAAAACACGTTTTTATTCCTTTCTTCCTAAACGACAATAGCTCTTCTTATTCTTATTAAAATGTTCCATTTTAAGTTTCAATATTTCCTTAAACTCAATCTTCTTGGTTTTAATAATTTCTTCAATTATACCCGTCTCGTTTTCCACTCCTTCATTTACCTTCTTATGGATGTTGTATTCGGATTTATTCATAATCCTGTTCAGTTGGTAATTATATAAAGAGAAAGACTTCAGGCTTTTCGGGGGGGGGGGGTCTGTTGTAAACATTCTAAAAAATAGATCCTCTAGAATAAGAAGCGCGAGTGCTTCGTTGTTAACTTTAGCATCTGATTCCAAGAGTTTTATAGCCCTTTTATTCAAAACAGCTATCAATCTTATTATTTCTTTCTTTCTTTCTATAGCGTCTTCAATTTTCTTAACGTTTAAGACTTGTCCTACAAGGTCGTGAAAATATTCCTTCGAAGACAAGGGCTGATCAACTCGAGTAGATTCAAGAAAATCACAAATGTTTAACCAGTTTTCTTTACAAATTTTTAGTTGTTCATCTAATTTGGAATCTTCAAATCCCTTTTCGTTTAATTTCTCATCTACCAAAAATCTTAGTTTCATAAAAGAGGAAATGAACATTTCGAAAACATTTTGCATCGTTGCGATTACGTTCTTGGCTGTTAGCGTTGAAATGGGATATATATCTGGGTATTGTCCGGTTATCTTAGGTTCTGGAGGATATATCTCTGGGTATTTCTGTTTGGAATATATCCTATAAATTGTATCCATCAAACGCTTTCTTTCAGTTGACTGTCTTTGAGTAGACTGTACCTCAACAGACTGTTTTATTATGTTATAAGTCACCAGATAAACACCGTGCAACGATCTAATACTTGGAGAATTCATATACAGATCTACGAATTCCATGTTTTCACTTTCCTGTATCCACCCAAAATATTCTTTCCACATATCAATATAGCCGCAAAGAGATGTTTGAATTAAGAATAAAAGTAATTGCATATGGATTTCTTTTTCAATAATTAGTATATTACAACACGTATAAAAAGAGAATATTACTTTTCCACCAAGTAAACAGCCAAATAATCTTAAAAGGAATATTGAAAATAAATTACAATATTAGAAATTAATGATCATTGACCAAATAATTAAATATAATATTAAAAGTAAACACATATTATATTTAATTATTTGGTCGAAGTAGAACTATGTGCCCTGAACATTGGTTATATCCTTTTCAACTTGTCGTAATCAAAACAGATTTAAATTCCTAGACAATCATAACACGACGCCTAGACCAAAATACTAAAAAACCGTCTAGAATAATTCTAGACCTTTTTTTAATGTAAAAGCTTCAAGGAATGGAAGCCGATGCAAGAATCAATAAACTTTACTTCTCGAATTGACAATAACTGATAAAAAAAATAGAAACAATAACTGATAAAAACAATAACTGATAAAAAAAATAACTGACTTAGTTATTTAATTAAACCTTTAACACTTTTGAATAGCTTTAAATATCTTCTTACGAATTTTTTCTATTTTTACGGCGTCAAAATAAATTCAATCA
>CAUVYK010000559.1:0-15031 GCA_963556175.1 Tipula confusa
ATTTATATGATAAGCTTTTATTTTTCAAGGTCTCTACAATCAAGCAACATTAATTTGCCGGTTATTAGAAGTAATGTTTACAGTAGGTTGGGATTATTAAATGCAATCTTCACCTGGAATGGTTTACCTCCAGAACTTAAAAATGCCAAATCTTTATCTAATTTTAAAAATATAATGTATATTTATATTGCTTCTACTAATAATTAATTTTAAACATTTTTATATCTTTACATTATATAATTTAATTAAATTGGTTACAATTATTATTTTTGATTTTATTATTATAATATTCTTGTTGTTGCTAATTATAAAAGGTACAAAAGCTTTGGCTTATACTTTGTAAATATATAAATAAATACATAAATAAATAAATATTTTTAAAAACATCCAATAAATAAAATAAAATAACAGGTTATTCGTCAAAATCTTTTAAATGTGGAAGTACCGCAATATTTAAGCCTTCTAGTAGAAAATAAAAGAAGGAAATATTATAGTAATATAATAACAACAATGATAACAATAACAATAGAAGCCGCACTCAAGCATGGGGAAAAAATTGCAATTAGTTAAGCATTTTTTTAATTATTTAAAGTGGTTTTTTTATAAATGATTTTAAATGTGATATTAGTTTAGAAACGACCTTTTTAATAAATCACGTAACAAAAAAACTTATTTTAATCTCAATTTATATAAGTTCGAACAAATTTAACTTAACATAAATGTATTGTAAGTTTTCTTTTAGTTTAGTTTTTTGTTAAGTTTAATTAAGTTAGTTAGCTTTAGTTAAGATTAGGTAAGCCTAGTTAAGTTTCCTGTAAGAATTATTTAAGATCCATTTTTTTTAAATAAATTAGTTGTTAATTATTGCTGGACGTAATTTGTCGTAAAGCGTTTAATTCATTTGATTTGTAAGGTTTAATCAATTTTTTAAAATCTAATTTGTATACATTTTAAAGTTTTGTTTCAAATAAAGTGTATATAAATTAGATTTTCGGCGACTATATGGCGTATTTGTTGTAAAGCGGTTAGTTCAATTGTTAATATATTAATTTATATTATTTTAAAATTTTTATAATTTCATATTTTTATAAATGTAATAAATTAATTAATTGTTAATTTCAGGCAAAAACTAATCCAATTTATTACAGCCTGCGGCTTGCAGAAATTATATTTTTATATTATGAATTAATTAATTTGTAGGTTCAAAGTAATTAATAATTTTCGGGCAAAAACTAATACAATTTATTACAGCATATGCTTGTAGAAATTATTTTATTTTATAATTTTGTTATTATATTAAGAATTAGTTAATTTGTAATTTCAGATTAAAAATTAATCCAATTTTTCTATTTTTTTCTATTTTTAGCCTACGGCTAATTGCAATTAGTTGTTTAATAGATTCTGTTTTCAGGGAACCTTTGCAGATAACAGATGAATGGTGCCACACTGGAGTTGCTGACAAGAGATGCCAGAATGCAGAGCAGTTCAGTAAAATTGTGGTTGTCTTCTGCTAACAGTAGGTCGAATATTGGCTACCGGGTAACCAAACCAATTCTGTCATTTCTGACATACCTTTCCTTTCCCTACCCCAACAAAAATTTACTAACTATTAGCCACCATGGTGTCTGTTACCAGGTCGATCTCAATAATTTAACTAATATCCTGCCTTATCCTTCCAAGTACATGTAAAAACGGGTGGGCCCGGCCAAATATCCAAGAGATCCTGCTTAATACTCGGTCATACATTCTAAATCAATCAAAATCAATCAAAGAGGTGAGCATTGATCAATATGACTTGATAATTATAAAAAATTTTGATTTGCAATTCACGGTAAATGTAATGCCATGCTGGTTTTCGTAGTGTTACATTGCAGTGGTTCCAATCTTATTTAGCTGATCGATCACAGGTTGTTAAAATCAACGACGCTTTTAGTCAAGGTATTGACAATTATGATGGTGTGCCGCAAGGGTCAATGTTAGGTCCATTAGTATTTTTAATTTATTTAAATTCTATCTTTCAAATTAATTTTAATGCTAGGTGAATATCTTTCGCTAACGACCTTGTGTTTCTTTACAAGCACCCTAACCGCAGTACAAATATTGAATATATAAATAAATCTGAATTCATATATTGAATATGCTTAGTAAAGAAATGGTGCCTTGCTCATTCTATGTTCTTTAACTAAAAAACTAAAGGCATGTTTTTTAAATTGAATGACAATTGTATCATAGATCCTGAATTATGTGTGTCCGATTAATTTATAATTTTTAAATAACAACTTTGTTGTTCACAAATTTTATTATAATAATAATGTTTTGATTTTTTTTATTTACAAATTTTCTTTATATTTTATAACTTTAATTTTCCTTTTTAGGAACGACCAAAAACACAAATGGATACAATAATAATTTATCTTAACTTTACTTTGCAAGATTTGAGATGAGAATAAGAATTCAAAGATTTACGAAATATTTATATAGAATAATAAAAAGTAAATAAAAATGGAATATATGCTGAATGCACAATTTCTATAGTTTGAATGTTTATGTTAACGATTTTGTTATCGATTTTTATGTTTACGTCAATCAAAGATTGAAGAAATATTAGAATTTTATATAATACAATATAAACTTATGAAAAATGGAATATATGCTGAATGCACAATTCTCATATAGTTTTGAATGTTTATGTTAAAGTTTTAAATACAATAAATAATTTCTATGTTACTTGATATTTTATTTTGGTTGGCGATAAATTAAATTGAATATTGTTTTCGGATGATGCAATCTTGGTGTTTCTTGGTGATGATGATAATACTATGTGTTACAATGTGGTATTATTGGATGAGGATGTAACTCCTGACATTATTTACCATATTGTACATTGAGATCAAGTTACTTGTCTAGATTCTTGTTTTAAAATTGAATTCCTTCAATCTTTCAAATATATTGGCTTATCCATTAACAACTGAATGATTTGGAAGATTCATATTGATTCTCTTCGTAATTATCTGGCATTAGTGATTAGTAAATTCTACATCTTACGACTATTATGCTCTATAGCTGTTTTAAAAAAAATGTATATTTTGCTACTGTTGATTCAAAATTATCTTATGGACTAGTATGCTAGGGTGGAACTTATACTGCAAGAATTTACCCGCATATTATGGCACAAAAACATGTTATAAAAACTATTCTTATTGTTCTGCGTTTATTTGCATCATGGCATTTATTTCAGGGTCTAGAGGCATTTGCATGTGCTCTAAGCCATGAACCCTTTTTTCAGTTGCAACGTTGATCAGTTAAATGTCAGTACTATAGTTGCAATTTAAGAAATAAACAGTGTATTCGGCTTCAAAGGCTTACAACAACCAATTTTTAAAATTCGATTTTAGTTTAGGCTCCTTAAATCCTAAATAAACTTTCTGTTGATTTTAAAATTTGTAGAAAAATTAATCCATTCACATCTGGATTAAAAAAATGTTTGTTCAGCGTTTCAAGGCCCCGTACATATAGTGTATAATCTGAGTTTTTGTGATATGAGATTGTGGCTCAAAAATTGCTCTAGTACTATTTTGTATTCATATTCTTCGTCTAACACTCATTTTTTTGTTTTTTATTTTCCGTTTACGCTTTTTTATAACGCCCACAGAGAATATTAATTTAAATAGAGAACGATTTCATGAAAGAAAAATGATAAAATTTCCATATTTTGTTTACATAAAACCTTTTCGCGGACATGTGTTATAATTATAACATGTGGTATTATAACATGTGTTATTATGTGCAATCATTTTCTAAAAATGTTCAGTTTTGTGTTTAATATTTCATGTTTATTTTTTGTGATATTTAAATATTTATTTGTTAATTGACGTTGACTTTGGTCTGTAAAATATAAATATTCCAGGATTTTTTCGTTCGTGTATTTTAGATTTAATAAAACGGGTTTATTAAGACAAGACATGCTCCAAATTTGTACGTCCTCCTTGCTCCATTCTTTTTTTCACACTAAAATACAAACCAAATACAACTTACAAACAGTAAAAACATTTGATCAAACGTTTGATAAAATATAAAACGTTTTTGTTGTAATTTTTTGAAATGGCGTCCCTAGGTTGCTTAAAGATTCAGCTGAATATAAAATGTGGTGCAATAATTTAGGAGTAAAGCATTATATTCAAGAATATATTGAAATATTATGTACCTAAAAAATATGTTTACAATTATAAAAACAAAAAATCGTTTAGTACATATAAATATTACATATAAGTACATGTATATAAAATTACTTTACTTTGTTTATTTACGTTTGACAATTTGACTTTTAAATTCGAATTGTTCTTTAGTTGCTATAGTTATTTATATGTATTTCAGATATGTACTTAATATTCAATAGGAGATTTCAATATGAAAGGGTGACGAAGCCACGTGTTAGTTTACATAATTTCAAGTACTTGAACATGTACATCTATTAAATATATCATAAAAACCATAACCCGTGTGACACATAAACAACTAAACTAGCATATGAATTCACCTTAAGGTTTAAATTAACATAAACCAGTAACATTAAAGTACATATTTGTATTCCAATACACTTCCAATACACTTTTTTTACTTCAAATTCGACCAAACATTATAAATCCACTTAAGGCCACAATCAAATCAAAACTAATGCATTATATATAACCATCAACCACCACAAAACAAAATTGAATTTACTGATCTCATAAAAATGTATTACAAAAATACAATCTTAAGATGACTTTAAGAGAAGAAAATGAATTTAAGTAAGTAAGTTAACAT
This sequence comes from Tipula confusa, assembly GCA_963556175.1. NCBI lineage: Eukaryota > Metazoa > Arthropoda > Insecta > Diptera > Tipulidae > Tipula > Tipula confusa. Next base: position 4,807 of record CAUVYK010000559.1, read on the forward strand.
AATATACTTAACAAACGATGATGATGATGGAGAGCAAGATGTTTAAAAAGCAGCAGCAGAAGGAAAACTCTTGGATGGAAAAACGAAGAAGAATATTATCAACTTTATATATACATAGTACACACTGTTGATACACTTAAGATGAAAATAATAATAATACTCGTAAAAATAATAGTAGTAATATAACCATTATAATAATAACAATAATAATGATTGTAAGAATAACAGAACAGATAAATAATATTACAGAAGACAGACAGGAAATACAAATTGAATAAAAATGTATTACACACATTCTCACCCATACACACATTCTAAGATATTTTCCCATTTCCCATATTTTTACTAAGAAGATTATTGTATATTGTATATAAATTTTCTTCTTATATTTATTCTCTTAGACTTGATTTAATTGATTTATGATTTTATATTTTTGTACATAAAAACATTTTCGAATTGAATAGGTTTCATTTTTAACAATTTGACATTGAAAATAATCAACAATTTAAAAACTCAAATCAGTTATAATCTATATAATAGAAACTATAACACAAAATGGAGAACTGTATTATCTTGTTCAAAGCCATGTTTAAAAGAGTTCTTGTCCTGATACCCAGCCAATTCACTAAAAAATTCACTACAAAAACATAAATGTTCTATCAGTTTTTTTAATAATTTCATTTATCGTCTTATAATATTACATACGACAACAGAAAAGGATAGACTTTGGTAAATGAATAACGTATAATAAAGCGTTGGCATATTTAAATGACGATGGTGTATGGCATGGCGTTTTCGGAATAACAAAATTCAAAATACTGCTTGTATGGGGATAAGATTGCTGTTATGATTATCGGTTTATTTTTTTTGTTGCATATTACTCTTATATTTCTTTTTGATTTTCTTTACTATTTGGTCGACAAGACAATGTTGGTTTTATCCATATTCAGTATCTTCAGTATACGGTTTATTTTGCTTTGTATATATAGTTTTTTTGTCAAATCAGACATATTATATACCCGTATATCTATATAGTTATATATACATATGAAGGCGGTTTTACGTGTGATTATCACGTGATACTAAACGGAAACTATTCAATGGAAAGTATGTCAAACCCATCTTTTAAAAATTAAGTGTCACTAAATGTAATATACAAAGGAGACATTAAAATAATTATTTCTATACAGCATAGTTAACAAATATCAATTTGAACTCCTTTGAAGACTAACTTAAATCAACACTTTACACTTACACATATTCATTCAACCCAAGCACACAAGTACAATATACCACCTGCATATTGCCAAACTCCACGTCACCCTGTACAAGGACATAAAAGATAGATCGGCTGACGGCTCATGAATTCTACACACCAATAGGGGTCAAGTTGTGTTAATTAATATCACCGATCGTAATCGTGTGAGAAATTCCCTTTTTCGATTCTGCCCCTATTGAGATTCATATTTCCCGTTTTAAGCGCCGCAGCTCCAATTATTGCACCTCTCGTTCGGTGAATATTATTTGATCGATAGGAACGAAAACACAATCAACGGTTAAAAATCATAATTTATCGTAACATCGATACAGCGAGACTAGCGACAAATCATGTAGTGTGTGCACAGCGCGCAAACATAAAAATATGTACAAGTGAGAAACAATCTTCATTAAAAAATGAGCCAACTGCCTTTGGCTATGAAATTGCGAATACTATACCAACATTAGGCAACGTATGATTAACAAATTCAGCTTACAAGTAACTATGGCAGTAATATAGAATATTGGCTAGGATCAATAACAATTTCAGTGAACTTCTGGATCCAAAAAGATTCCAGGTATGGTCAAATTCCGCGTAACTAAAAAAACCTTAAGTAATTATATAAATGCGGCACCAAATTTAAACTAGTGATTGGATCATTTACCAGTTACAATAATGTGGGAGTATTGGCTATAACTAACTTACCCAGACGATTAAGATAATAATGGCAACGAAGAAATTTAACAAAGAAACCAAACTGTTAAAATAATTACAACTGAAGAGGAAAAAATATATAAATATTTTTATCATGTATGACAGCAATGAAAGCACTAGATGGCACTGGGCTAAAATATTTGCAGAACTTTTTGTAAAATATCCCAACAATAATTGTGGATTTTCTATACATAAAAATAGTTAAATTGTTGTTTTATGCTCAAGAAATTAATATATATAAACAAAATTGTTAGGTATTAATTACGTATGAAGAATTTATAATATAATGATTCATTTAATAGATAATTGTATTTTAGTATTCAACACCACATGTTGCTGATATGATATTTGGGCCATTTTTATTTATCTTTCTTTTAAATAAACAGCAAGAAAGAGGCACAAAATTAATAAGATTATTCAGATCTTTTCTCTTATATATTGGCCATTGAATGTTAAAGCTTATTACACCTTACATCTTGTAATAAAAGTTTTAAACGACAAAATCGACCGTAACTATTTAACTTTTTCTTAAGTAATTTAATTATTCAATGGGTCTACGAATTAAAATGATTTAAGTAACTTTTAATAAAACGGCAAAGTAAGATGCGAAAAGAAACTGAAATATTGAATTTTGGTGGTACAAAAACTATACATGGAAAATACAAACCAGTGCAAAAGTAATTTAATAAATGCTTTGACTTTATGTGTTATGTACTATATAATATACGAATATGTACATAAAAAAGTTGAAAACAACCTTCACACACAGTTCATCCATATTATTATATACATATACTTATGTACATTATAGCAAGTCAAATATGAAGCACTTAAGTTAATAACTTTTTTCATTACTCCAAGTCTCCAAAATATATATCTTTCCATTTTCACAATACTTCTTCCATCGTTCATACATTTTTTTTTAGTTTAATTTAATTTTGGAAATTGGGTTTTTGGATTTTTATGTTCGATTCATGTATTCTTATTATTTTTCTTCTTGCCTTCCGCTTTCTTTATTGCTTGTTTAAATAATAAACCCTGCCACAATCAGTATATTATGTATTTGTCTTAAATTAATGGGAAAAATAAAAACTTCTTATGAAAATTTGATAAAACAAATGTACTAACAAAATACTTAATATTATTGAGATAAAATAGAATTTAAGATTTTTTCTTTACTTATAAGTACATGATGAAATCCTTTTAAATTATTAAGATACATATGGGTTACGGCTATGATTTCTTTCTACTAAAGTAATCCACATTTTTAAGGTACATGTACTAACAATAACCTAACCAAGCCTAAAAGGTAAAAGAAACATAAATTAAATTATGGTTTTAATAGGATATCCAATTAAACAATAAATCATCCGCACCGCAATTTTTTTATTTTCCTCCAATTAAACAATATACGATCCCATTCAAACAGTGTTTCCTGTCTCTCTTTTTTATTATATCCACGTGCCTTATGACCAGTACAAAACAAAAATGTAAACGAAAACTTTCACCATTTTTCGTCTTAATACACAACGTACGACGAGCAATGTACGTAATGTAGTAGCACTACTCTACTGTAGCTAAACAGTATTTTATTTCGTTTTTGTAATTGATTTTCCCGTCATAGTATTATCCTATTAAAAAAATTAATTAATTGTAAAAATATCTAAAACAGAGATATTCGAAAAATAAATAAATAATAATTTAATGATACTAAGAAAATGAGGAAAATTACGATGAGCGCACCAAACCACAATAAAACAAAACTAATAACGATAGTAAGAGAGTGTTAGATAAAAATGTCAACGATGGTAAAGTGAAAAAGATGAAAACGAAGAAAACCTGAATAAAATCATTTAATTAATGGAGCAGTTAAAAGTATCTTATTATATTCTTCTTCTTATTCTTTCTACCCATCGCATAACAACTCATCTTTCACTTGTTATTATAGTGGAGCAAAAAATTACCGTACAAAAGAATTTTTTTTCGATTTATTATTATTTATTTTAATTATAAGATATATATTTTATGCTTCCAATACGTACATATTTCTACATATTTATACATCTACTCGTATATGTACATGCAATTGAAGAGATAAGAATAGGAAGTTTTTTGCTTTATTGACAGTAAATGGAGGAATACATTCACCGTGAATGCAATAATTTGATTTTTATTATAATGGGCTATAAATCATTCGAATGAAAGTTTGTAAGTATTGTTTGATTTGGTTCGTCGAATTGTTATAATCTTCAATAAGTCTCCACTAAAAAAAACCACATACTTTAAAAATACGTGAAAGTACAATGCGAAAGAGTACTCTCCTTAAAATTGAATTTTAAGATAAGGTGGAATAGTTGCAGCATTAAAATGTTTGAACAATCTGTGAAATTGGAAGATTGTATTGCAAAAGGAGTAACTGATAACGTAGCACGGTTCTAATGGATCCACATGTCGTCGGTATCTATATAACCAAACTTAAGCTACAAAAGATCTGCAGTGTTCGCCGTTTACGGTTATGGCAATGCCCGTTCCGTTTTGAAAATAAAATTTAATGATTTGCACACGTTGTCCAACGGTTTACCTTTCCATGGTGATTTGCAATAAATTACTGAACGACAAATTTGATAGATGAAGCTTTAACAATATGGCTTGTATTCGTCGCATGTTAAGACTTCCCAAATGTCACGCAGCACCTATTAATAAAGAAATTTAAATGTCTTAGAAAATAACAATTTTTATTTTTCAATACCTATTAGACACAAGTATGTGGGACAATAAATAATATTATTAAGAATAAAGAAAATATACAATTTTTATTGTAAACTTTTAATTGTTTTAAACTTTTAGATAACATACCCTGATGTTGTTTTTCTGTCTGGAATTTGGATTACTGAAAATAAGGCATCCCTTTACAAAATTCCAAATTTCGATCTTTTTGTTTGTGGCGATACTAATATTCGGGCAGCAGGTGTTGCCGTATTTGTTAAGAAAACCATAACAGTAGTAACCTTAAACTGTAATAAATTATCTGCTGTTTGTGTCGATTTAAAACTGATTTTAAGTGGAAATGTCTCAATAAGCTGCTTGTGTATTTAGAGATATCACTCTTCTTTAATCACATCTTGCAGTAGTACTCGAACTACTGATAAAACTAAAATTATCAAGACAAGATACCAGAGATGGGATGGTAGTTAGTCATATATAACCTACCATCTTTCTTATGCAAAGGAATTCATAAATAAGCATGTTTAAAGATATTAAGAAAGATAATAGGATAATAAAGAACAGGCTTCGGTTAAAAATGCATGAAATTAGATACACTATATTGTAGAATGTTTTTTTCAAAATAAATGAATTTATCTCATCAAAACCACCTTATTTCTTATTATTAAGTTCATAAATATGTACAAACCTACCTCTGGTATGATACCATCAAAATAATGTAGTGTTAAAAATATAACTACTAATTGATGCAGATGAGCCAGGTACTGATGAAATGGTGAATTAGCCAGGTACTGATGAATTACTAGTAGAAATGAAGTGCTTATTAAATGAATTGCAAATATTAAACAAATCCGTAGTTAAAACTCCTTGACTATATCAAATAAGGCCTCTTATTACCGAAACTTTCGTGAATTAATGAATTCACTAACTGCCACTACTTTTTGTTGTCATTGGAGAACTTAAAAGATTCTGATAATACATGATGACCTAACGGTGTATATATACTTAAGCTACATTTTCTGCTAATTGCATTATAGCGATATCTTAGGTGCTTGTTTGAAGCATGTTTTTTTAAATTTTTGGACAATTTATTTTTTAATTTAATTAAAGATAATAGATCAAACATATGCCACGGATCTATAAGATGATCAAATAGCTTACACTGCCTACGAGTCTCGTATTTTTTAAGGCCGTCTCTATTGATTCCACCGAAACATTAACACAATGTTTCGGTGGAATCAATAGTGGAAACAATATTCCACCGAAACATTAACACAATTAGCTGAAAAAATACTTTCCCAATTTTGAATTTGTAAATATTTATTAAAATAATCAAACTGAACGGAAGCATAAAACTGAGCTATCAGAGTTAAATGTTGACTGTGACCTAATCGTTATCACAAGAAGTATAGGAGAGTAATCAGCTACATCGAAATATGTTTTACCTGAAACCTAAAGAATGCATGATCTATACATGTTGCAGTAGTACTCGTCACCCGAGTTGGTACATTAATTAGAGAGGAAAGGTTGTATGATGATAAAGTTAACAGATAATTATCAATTGACGAACTCGATGATAATATATGAATATTTGTATCACCAATGATTGTAAAGTAATTCTCAGTATCGGTTCAAAGTGGGTCGTAGCACTGAAGATGCTTTATTGGAAGTTGTCTCGGACACGACTCATTAAAAGAAAATAAGGTTATCGGTGTATTGTTTCTCGATATATAAAAGCGTTTGAAATGATAAATCATTTGCTTCTAATAAAAAAGCTATGCTGTATTGGATTCAGGAGGTTAATGTTTAAGTGGCTAAAACCCTATATTTAAAACAGACACCAGCAAGTAGTAATTGAGGGCTAATATAGTGAACTAGAAGAAATTCGAATCGGCATTCCTTAAAGATCCGTCTTGGTTCCTATACTTTATTTAATTTATATAAATTCATTTATTGATTTAAATATTTTTTAATCATAAGTTGTGGCCTTTGCTTATGACTTGGCTTTGATTTACCGTGCGGACAACATCAAAAGTTTAGAACAACAAATGAATAGTGGTTTAGCAAAATTCCGCGAGTGGCTTATATACTATCATCAAACAATTTTAAGTAAAAAATCCCGAGGCTTGTTATTCAGTGTAATTAAATGTATTTTATTTTACAGAAGAGAGCTCTGCACTAGTTGATTCTCCAGGTTGTTTCAAAATACAATTCGTTGACGTTTTTAAATATTTAAGTGCAACGATTGAGACAAGTTTGAATTTTAAAACGCATATCAAGAAAGTGAAATTTATTTGAACATGATTATTTGAACATGACCCTTAGGAAATTGTATTTACTAAGTTCTCGGTCGGTAGACGTTATGTTCACAAAGTTTATCATAGTTTAATTATTCATAAGATAAAACGTACAGAACATAGTGTGCGTTATTTCGAAAAAGTAAAATTGTATCTCTAAGGTACTATTATATTGGAAACAGAAGTGCAAAACTTCTGCACGCAGAACTACACGTAAAATACATGTGCATCATTTTTAACATTTTTTGCCATTGTCCGTCATTTTTTAAATAGACATTTTTTTAACTATAATGTTTTTTATCGTATAAAAATTCATGGTGTTTTACGAATTCAATAATTTTTTCCTCCATTTTATTTGCTTGACCTTGCTATAATGAAATTTTAAATTGATCAGAAATTAAAAATAAACAAATAATGTAATGTGAAGTAAGCAAAAAAAAAGTAATTTTTTATTTTTGTGCTGCCAACACTGACTGAGGCGCAACGAAATTAGAATTATAGATCATATGCAGAATTAACCATGTCGTGCAGAATACATGTATTTCGTTTCATACAAACTAGTGTATTCTTATTTCGCTGCATGAAGAATTCTGCACGTCTGTTTCCAGCATTATATTTTCAAGGTTTTAAAATTATTTTTTCTGCGAAGTGGTATTGATATAATTAAGGTGCACTGTTATAATTTACAGATATTTGTTTATTTTATAAACAATTTCACTTGACATGTGCTCCAACGTATTTCAAAAGGTTATCTCAATTTCTTTAAAATGAAAAATCACAAAGTTGTTTCGGAATTTTGTCAAAGGAGTGGCTCTTTTTTCGAGACGATGTGGTAAAATATTTTTTCCTGGTTTGCAAATAAAAGCGTCGTCAAAGTAGCATGAATCTTGATTTTAGAAAGTTCAACAACATAAGGTGTATTTTATTTATTTTTACTGTAAAACCTTAGTCAAAACCAGCAATATTGTATATTACAAGAGCCTGGCTGATACACTCATATTATTAAATAATTTAACTACTGTTTTTGTCATCTTTCGTTATCATTTATTTAATTATTTTTTTTAAATCAATTTATACCGGGGGATGTTTTTAAGCTGAAACTTTTAAATATCTTGGAAAATAAGTACTCTAAATATCTTGGAAAATTATACAAATTTCGTATTATAATCTATTATAATATAGAGGGGTTTGACTTGCGTAAACACAATAGTGTTGGTTTTGCCTTAGTGCAACGCAACTATTTTGTTTTATTTGAATTAACTTTTTATTATGTATTTTTTGTTCCTCTTCTATATTTTTATTTAAAATTATATAATTGATAACAATTCACGTCAGACTTAAATGTCTTTGAATTGTCTACCTATATTGAACACAACATTGTATAACTAGGTATTTGTATATTATTTATTTACTTAGAGCTTTTGTAATTAATTTAAAGTAATTAAGTATGTACTTTTATGTTAAAAATGTTGAATAAAGTCTTTAAAAAAATAGTATTGCAAATATGATAAACAGTTAGCTTTTCTGAAAGCTAATAGAGTCTAATCTATGTTTCCATCAAAAAATATTTACTGACGTAGAACAAACATTTTTCTTAAAGAAAGTTGAATTCTAAAAGTTTTGTTTACATTTAAATTACTTTTTAACAAAATAATCATATGATTATTTTAAAAAAATATCATCAGCTTTTTAATTAAATTAGTACTGTCAAATAAAATTTATTATTTCTAAAGATATGTAAGTTTCTTAAATAGAAACTGCTGCTTTGGAAGGCTCCTATTTAAATATTTATAACTTGACAGGGGGGCTTTAACGTGCGAGGTGATACAAGAAAAGTTTTCTTCATTTTGATCAAGAAAAACAACCGTACTATCTTTGGCAGTCAGTTATGGGTCAACCTGTATACGTAATAACATATTTATAAACGAAAAATGTTGTCGGCATTTTTGGGTCTTTTTAAGTTTTTAAGAATTTTCTTTTAACGTTTGTATTGCATATCATAACTTAAGAGATATAAAATAAAATAACAATACACAAAAAATATGGCAATCAAAATGAATAATTAATTGTATTTTTCTGTTAAATATTTTTTAATTTTTATTTTATTTATCTTCTATAATTATTATATTTTATAATTTTATTGAAAATCAATTTATTAAGTCCATTAATAACGGAATTTTGTAATTAATGTTAAATAATAATTTATAGTATTAAAATTGTTAAACATTAATTACAATTAATAAATATGTACACATATGAATTACACATTGTTACTGAATGTAGGACGGTTAATAATGCATTGAATCAAAACAGGATATTTTATGTTAAATATTTTTTAAATTTTATTTTATTTATTTTCTATAATTATTATATATTTTTTTAATTTTATTGAAAATCAATTTATGTCCATTAATTAAGGAATTTTGTAATTAATATTAAATAATAATTTATAGTATTAAAATTGTTAAACATTAATTACAATTAATAAATATGTACACATATGAATTACACATTGTTGCTGAATGTAGGACGGTTAATATTGCATTGAATCAAAACAGGAGATTTTATGTTCATAATGTTAAATAGATACATATATTAATGTAAATATAGCATAGCTCCTTCAACTTTAAAAAAAAAATAGAACATCATATTTAATAGAAACCAATTTATTAGCATCCAAATATTTTATAATGTTAAAAAAAACTGTCTGCCCCAGTCAAACATATAAATAACAAATAAATAAAAAAATTATTAATAAAAATTAATTATATAAAATATTTTACCATCAACTTTTAGTCATTAATCCCTATAATTAGTAAATTTAAATTATCTCTCTAATTAGATTACATATTTTTTTATATACATAGTTTTAATAATGTTATTTTTTGTGTTAAGAATTATATACCTGCATTGAATTTATATACAATACAGAATTATATCAATATCATAATATAATGTATAATATATATATAATATATATATATATATATATTATATATATATATATATATATATATATATATATATATATATATTATAATATATATATTATATATATATTATATATATATATATATATATAATAGGATATATATATATATATTTATATATATATATTATATATATTATATATATATATATATAATATATATATAGTATATATATATATATATATATATAAATATATATATATATATATATATATATTATATATATATATATATATATATAT
>CAUVYK010000561.1:0-13275 GCA_963556175.1 Tipula confusa
AAGCCCATTTCTCTGTGATTTGATGCGCAGGCTGTGCAGATTATTACAGCGTATTTTATGTTTACCCAGGTGGGGGATTGTTTCTTACAATCGAAGCAGAGGTTGTTTGTCTTTTTTAATCGGAGGATGTTAAATATTTGTTGTTGGTCCATGGGGGGTTTTATTTTATTATAATAATTATTTTATTATAATTTTATTTAATTCAATTATAATAATAATTATTTTATTTAATTATTATAATTTTATTCAATTATTATAATTTATTCAATTATAATAACTTTCTTTATTCAATTATAATAATTATAATTATTTTATTATTATAATTATTTTATTTATTCAATTATTTTATTATAATAATTATTTTATTATAATAATTATATTTTAGTTAATTATTTTATTTATTATAATAAGTTTCTTTATTTTTATTTAAAAAAACCCATGCGTCAACGACTAAAAGAGATTCTATTGAAACATCTAATAAGTCGTCCCCCGCAAGACGAAATCTTAAGAGAGTTAATAAAGAACAACATCCCCATCTCCGCTTACAACAATATAATCATACTGGCTTTAAAACGCCTTGGTAAGAAAACCCCTCACAATTCCCCTAAAACGCTTTCATTAAAGAAGTTGGTGGATGAGAGCTCTTTGGCCGAAGAAACAGTTGAAGAGAATCAAACATTTATAACCAATAAACAGGAGGTGCCATTATTCTTGAAGAAGAGGAGGATGTTGAGTGGAGAGGAGTTCTGCTCACGGATAGAGAAGTTTAAAGATGATACAATTAATGAAATAGAGGAGGGATTTATAGAGGATTTGATTTTGGGGTGCTCGGAATTCTTGAAGAAGAGGATTAAAAAGGATGAGAATAATGAATAAATTAATTAAATTAAATTTTAACACAACCAACTGTCATCACTTTTTTAACAGTCAGAATTAAGAATTAACAATTAAGAGTTAACAATTAAGAGTTAAGAGTTAAGAATTAAGAGTTAAGAATTAACAATTAAGAATTAAGAATTAACAATTAAGAGTTAACAATTAAGAATTAAGAATTAACAATTAAGAAAATCTCTTTGTTATATTTTCTTTTACCAAATTTTGATTCATCTATCTGACTGTACCAACTTAATCTTCATTTCTAATTTAAGGCCGTTGCCTTTGTGAATAAAATATTTCAATCAAAAGTGTCTAAAATTACAACCACTAACAACGTAGATTTTAATTAAAATGATTATTCATTCTTTCTTAGTCATTCTTTCTCAGTCACTCTTTCTTAGTCACTCTTTCTTAGTCACTCTTTCTTAGTCACTCTTTCTTAGTCACTCTTTCTCAGTCACTCTTTCTCAGTCACTCTTTCTTAGTCATTTAGAAATTCCCTTTAGTTCCAATATCCTATTAAACACCATTTCCTCATCCTTAATAAAATAGCCTTCCCTTATAAATTGATACCTTTTCCCAATCTCATCCTTCAAAACTTTCCTTTCAATAAACCCTTTAACAACAACAATGCTTGTCTCCTCTTCTGACAACAATTTGGTATAAAGCTTCAATTCCACTTCAACGAACTCCTTAATCCAATGAATATATTTTAATGGCTTCTCGTCAACGAATTCACAAATCAAACAATCAGTGTCCAGCCTCACCGCCTTTATGGTTTTATTCATATTTAAGAGCCCTACCGGTTGATTTAAGGTTAATCTTAAAAAAGACTCACCACTTTCTTCCTTGAAATCACTTTTACTTATAAAAAGTGTCTCTTCACCAATGACTACTTTCAAAGGATCTACCACACAAATTATTCTTTCACTAATCCTATTTAATTCCTCTCTTTGGATTTGTTCCAGTAATCTAACATCAATGACAGAGTCATTGTAAGTTATACCTACTTCCTTAACAAACTTTTTAATGCTTTCTGGAGTGAAGCCTCTTTTCCTTAAACCTTTTAAAGTAAAAAGCCTCGGATCATCAAAACCGGCGACCACTTTTTTTTCTATCAGAATCTTAATTTTCCTTTTAGAAAGTAAGGCGTCAGAGAGGTTTAACCTACTAAATTCCCATTGTACAGGTTTATAAATCATTAACTTATCAAGTACCCATTGATAACTCAGTTGCCTCGTTTGGAATTCCTTGGAACAAAATGAATGAGTAACATCTTCTAAAGAATCACAAATACACAAAGCAAAGTCATAAGAAAGGTAAATTTTATATTTATTTCCTGTTATTGGATGATGATGGTTTATAATTCTATAAATTATTAGATCTTGCATGAAAGGATTATTACTTTCTTCCATTTTTAATCTTAAAACTGCACTTCCTTCTTTCCATTTTCCTTTTAACATTTCTTTAAATATTTTCAGGTTTAATTCAATGCTCCTTTCTCTAAAAGGGCTTTTTTGTGAATCTTTTAATAAAAAACATTCTTTAGAGAAAATGTTTTGATTTTTTTTATGTAAGCAACCATTTGTTAAACATTCATTTTCCTTTTTAATAAACGGGTTGTAATTTTTGTTAACAATCACATTATTGTTAACAATCTCATTGTCATCTGCTATTACATTGTCACCTCGTCTTAAAGAAGAGATTTCTGATGATGGAAGATGACAGACATAAGCCAAACCATCCTCAATCAACATAAAGGCAAAAGCTATCATCTGTTCAAAGTATTGACTACTGGCTGTTATATAATCCGGTTCATAACCCAGCCACTTCAAATCCTCTTTGATTGATTCATAAAATTCAAGTTTCTCATTTTTAGGATTTGTGTCATCAAACCTCAAAAAAGTTTTTCCTCCATGCATCCTAGCATAATCAAAAGAAAATGCCATAGCCTTGGCGTGTCCAATATGTAAATGTCCGTTCGGTTCTGGTGGGAATCTTGTTATCACTTTGCTTCCCGTTCTTTTTAAGTGGTTTCTCAGAATTTCGGCAGTCATTTGTGGATTCTCGCCTGGTTTATGCAACTTTGTTACCAATCCTTCTTTCAGCCACTTAAATTCGTCTTCATTTTTTACCACTTCAACTGTTTTCACCTCATTTTTCATTCCATCTTCCTCAATCTTCTTTACAATCTCTTTTAAATCATTGAATACAGCTTTATCATTAAATATTTTGAGTGCCTCTCTTTTATTCTCACAACTTTCTATAATTTTATTTATTTCCTCTTCTGTCATTTCGTTCTTTTTAATAAAAGTTCCAATTTCTTTCAAATTTTCACAATCTTTCAAAATTTTTAATAATTGCTTTTCGTTTTTTATTAAATTTTGGGTTATGGCTAAAGAGATGTCTTTGTCTGATGTGTGTTGGGACATTAGGACATGTAAAGCGGATATTTTGGGGTTGTTGGTAATTATCTCGGTCAATCTTTGTGTTATTGTGTTGTTTTTTAACAGTTCTTCGGTTTTTTGTGGTGATATCTTCAAGGACATCAATTTATCTCTGAGTTCTTGTTTATGCATTTTTTTTAGAGATTTTTTTATTTATTGTTCTAATCTTGTTAAGTAGTTGGTCTAAGATTCTGGTTTATGTTCTAATCTATTTTTTTATTGTTCTAATCCCATGATTGTTATTTTTTAAAAAAGAGGGTTAATTAAGGCCTCGAGGGAGTCTCAAAGGTGTTATTTATATACGATTTAAAATAAGATTTAAAAACTCAAACCAATTTATATAAACTATATATCGTAATGCGAATTATAAACTATCTACGGACTATTTTTGTTGTTAAGAATGTTAATTGAATCATCTCACAAGAACGAATTTTCAAAACAAATATTTTGACTGCGGAAAAGTCATTTCAGATTTAATAAATTTAGGTGGTATGGTCAGAACAATTTTATACAATCTATCTAATTTTTCAGTGCATCATTTCATAAATATCAATTGCCCTGATAGTATTTTTAGAATCATATGAGACTTCATTAGTATATTTGGTTTCAATCATCTTTATTATTATATTGTTCATTCTTTGATACAGTCAACCCTGTCTTATATGAAATAAATTATATACATGTTCTTTCTAGACAATTAATGGTTTGGTCTTCATTATTTAAAAGCCTGTTGAACAAACTTGTACACGTTTCATATCATTCATGTTTAAGGAGGTTAGTATCGAATATGATCTGAAGAGCAATCACAATTATATTTATATGATTTTTGTTTCGTCTATCCGATATTCTCTTTCTGATTGATTTTAATAGCTTTACCGAAAAATTTTTTGTTCTTTTTTAATTCATGAAAAATAAATAACCAAATTCCCATCAAAGAGGTGCCTCGTTTTCCAAATCGTTCACTTTCAATGGTTTTAGGATTGATATAATGTTGTTTATGGTTTTGTACTGAATTATTTCGTTACCAATGATTGATGTTTTTAAGGTTCTTATCTCTCCAGTATTTCTAGAAGGCTTTTACAATGTGTTTTAATATCAGTAATCAATTGTAATGCCATGTAAAATTCAAAATAGACGCACTTTTGTAAAATTTCATTTTTTAATCAATTTTTGATGAGGGATATAATAGCATTGATGCTTAATTGGGGGATATAATAGTATTGATCTACGTATTGTTAAATATTCTTTACTAGGATTTAAATATATTCACATGAAATAATTGTATAACTGTAATATTTACACACTTCGATATAAAAGTTCAATGTCACAGGTTTATAAAGAAGGTTGGGGGTTGTATGAATTTACAAAAGTAAATAAGTTACATCAATCACCACATATATCAATAAACATTATTATGGGCTATTTTATTATTAAAATCGTATGTTTCAGACCTCAAACCACATGAGTGGTTCTTTATTGAGGGGTTAAATACGGATAATAAATGATTTATTTATGATATGTTAATCGGGTCAAAATGTTAATTTGTAAGCATATAACATTACTAAAATAAGGGCTCAAGATCTGAAAAAACAGGCTACATCTTTTTATAGCCTTAAAATACTCGATAGCCGTTATTACGTTTTAGAAACATTTACAGCCTTTTATGAGATATTGCTCAAAGAAATTATTATGATATTATAGATGACCACAGACCTCGTTATCACAGAATACATATCCAGGCTATTGCAGATGATAAATAACTATATCTGCAGCCTATCAGTGATCTCGTGTCTCATATATTGTAGTTTACCAAACTGTATATTTCAAAAACAAAAAGGACAACCCCCTGGCTACCTATTAAAGCTGACATTAAAACCAATAACGAGTAAAGCACAAATGAACACTCCATTGTTTGGCAAAATCTTATAGCAGACGTAAAAATTGTGATACCACTAGCGTTTCGTTTATTATTTTATCAGATATTCATTACCCTTTTACAAATGCACTCTTTTCTATTTATTAAGAGGTGCCCCAAAAAGTAGCAAGTACGGAACGGTGAGATAAAAGTATTTTTTTGTGGTGGATGACAGAAATATTCGGCACTTTTATATTCCAAACTTGTCCGTAAAGGTTGGATTATACTCACTTGACAACAGAATCATCATTATTTTCATTGAAACTACAGCATCAACACCTTTCAAATAACTTAGAAAAAGAGTGTTATCGGTCGAAGTATACAATTTAGTGTAATTTTATTTCTAATCAACATAAACACTAAGCCTTTAAAATGGTGTTAATTAAATATTATTCTAAAGATTAATAAGAGTTAAAATATTCTGAAGAGAGAAATTTTTTAAAAATAGCCTTTAATTTTACTCTTAGAAAAACACAATTTTTTTAGTTCTGTAATTTTAAACTCCTTTTACAATCAAAATATCCATAACAATATCTACGATAAATAAACGTTTATTCCATTTACAATTATTCATAAGAAATACATATTACGAGAATAGATAGAAGAAAAGCTTTATTTTTCAAAATACACCCCTTTTAAAAAGGGGGATTTATATTCCATTTAACAAGCATCATAACAAATTCTGATCTCATTTTTCTTTTTGTCAATTTTCCTAATTTTCATTTCCTTTAATTCGTTTATATTTTTTAAATGTGTACCACCACAAGGTATGTTAATCAGGTCCTTTATTTCAACAGACCTTTGACATTTAAAATCTAAAGGATTGGAATTTTCAAACTTGATAATTATTTCAATATCTTTGTGTAAATATTCGTTTATTTTCGCTTGTAATATCTCGATTGCTTCATTTTTATTTATTGTCAATTCTCCCAAATAAACAATGCTTGCTCCAATTGGGTAATGAAAAGCTTTGTTTACTTTAAAATGTTTGCCGAAATCGGTAGAAAAAACAGCAACATCCAATAAATGTCCAGCGGAATGCAATATATTATGCATTGTTCTTGTTTCTTTATCTACTACCATCTCAATTTCCATATTTTTTGGTTTATTTTTCATGTTTTTATAAAAATGTAAAATTTTTTCTTCTCTTTCTTCTACAAGAAAGATTTCACAGCTGAACTCATCGTTATACATTTTGCCTATATCTGATGGTTGTCCTCCACCTTTAGGATAGAAATATGTTTTATCTGTTAAAATATAGTCGTCCCTTATTTCCAAAATATTTGCTTTTCCTGTTAAAATATCCGGATTTCTAAAATAACAAAGCTCAGTCATTGGGGCTAATTAATTTTTAGAATTTAAAGGTAGAATATTTACAAAAATGGTTCAAATACCAATTATTTTTATTAATTTTCCTATTTGCAATATTGAGATTTCTACTTAAGACCTAATTTCTTCGTGTAATTAAAATTTTATAACCTAACCTTTACCATAACCTTTTTGTTCGTCCATAATATTCTTAATTAAATTCTTGACAAAGAATTTTGTAGACGAAATTCATTAAAACAATTTCATGTATGACAGACAGGTCTCTCCTAGTCCCATCTCTTTGGTACAGCCCTGTTATTTTTAACATTTTGAAGTCTGTTCCAGGATCAATGATATTATAGAGACTATTTCCAGCAAAATATATAACTGATTATGAACAAGTTGTTAGCTCGCTCCTCCATCTGTGTATAAAAATGTACGTATCACGCCGTTCAAGCTTATTTATATGTGCTTTATCACACTATAATGTTTCGATATGAATAATTTTGTTCGTGTCAACATACTGTCCACAATCTATGTAAATTTTATATTTTCCTTTTGCAAACAAAGATCATTCAACTTTATCAAATGTTTCAAGTCACATAATTGCCCTGATAATCCTCATACATGGTTCTTGATCTCTTTACATTGTTTTTGAATATTTTCTTTAAAATTTAGATCCAACATAAATGATAAAACGATCAATGAGAATAACAAAAAAAAAGAACTCTGTGAATATATCAACCGAAATATACTCGCCATTTTAAAAGATACTTGAAATATATGTAATTATTTTGTAGGCATATCCTGCCTGACCCAATAAAACTTATACCCACATATCGTCCAATCGAATATTATACGTGGATATATGATTTTACGTCGATGGTGTGTGATTTCTTATGTAAAGAAATGCTTATTTTATAGATCTTACAACATAGGTTTAAATTTCTGATGAGATAGATCGAAAGGTCCATATTTAAATGCACAAACCGGTATTGAGGTGTAAAGGTAAAAGTCACAGTGATCATTCTTCTGAAAAAACAACCTTGTCATTTAAATTGTAAAATTTCACAATTAAACAACGAATGGTAATTCTAAACAATATCAAACAGTAAAGCTTGTACTCAAAAATCAAGAACCATGAGAAATGTTTCATATGGATGAAAACTAGAAATATTCCAGGTTTATACCATACTTTGATGAATAACAAGGCACATTTTGGGACAAATACAAACCACTTAGGCTGATAAGGAATCAATACTCAGACTATCGCCATTTTTAACATCTACCTTAAAAAAAGGGATTCTTCTATTTATTCCCTCCGAGTTCAATTCCTAAAATAAATAAATATTTTTTATAAAATTATTTTTATAGCAATATGTTTTTTTTCATGTTAACACACCACCAATTAGTAATTATAACACAAACAGAAATTTCAACTATAAATTAGTTTTTTACAAATAGGCATTTGTTAAACACTAAAACGTGTTCAAATTGTGAATGAACTTAATTGTTAAACCCGAATCAAAAGCATTCAGGTGTAAAAAATGCCGCACTGAAAGATCATTGTATTTAAGCACCATTTTCTTTAATACAAAATTTTCAGTATCAAAATGCCTTGATATTATTTATTATTGGTCCTACGATTTAGCACAATTCAAAACTAAAAGAGAAATTGTTTGTAATAACAATGAAACAGTTTTTCATTGGTATTTGAAATTACAAAGATTTTGTTTTTCAATTTTAAAACGTGAAAGTAATGGGAAGATTGGGGGAAGAGGATTGCATGTACAAATCGATAAATGCCTATTTTCTTAGAGAAAGTACAATGTGGGACGTCTCGTACGACAAATATGGGTTGTTAGTGGGATATGCTATGAAACCAATGAGATTTTTTTTGTTGAGACTATGTTTAGAACTCAGGATGCCTTAAATCAAATCATCAGAGAACACGTACACTCAGGAACAATTATTTGGACGGATAAATAAGCAGGATACAATAATTTAGCAAATATCGGTTATATACATTTGGCTGTGAAGCATTCTACTAATTATGTCGATCCAGAAACAGGTGCCAATACCCAATTAATTAAATTTTTTTAAACGGCTACGAAAAAATGGTCACGAACCAGGAACATTACCAACAGATGCGGCTTATTTTATTATTTTGGTGAATACTGTTTTAAAAGAATACTTAAAAGTGGTGTATTTGAAAAAATAATCAGTGAAGGGAAAAATTATGACCTTTTAAAAAATTTATAATCTTAAACTTTTATAAATTTTTTTTTGGAAATCGAACTCGGGGAATAAACAGGAGAGACCAAAAAAAAGATGTTGTTTGGGGTAGTTTGTTTTTATTTCGATGATTGTGATGATTTTTTTAACACAACAATATATTGATTTGACTAGAATTTAATTTCTTTTTTATTATTTTTTCCATCTTCAAAATTCTGTTCTTAAACATGAAAAACCCTTTTAAGTTTTTTTTGCAAAGAATTATTTTATATTTTCAGCAAATCACCTTTATTCCCGATATAATAAACCTGATTACTATTATTTTTAAATTTACATGACTCCTCACTTCAATCAAAATAAATTTCGTTTAAAAAACCAGTCTGCTTAACTGTAAAAATATAAGACTAGAATTCTTTTATTTAACGGGACTTACAATTTTTAATAATCAGCATCACTTTTTTTTTGTGTTATATTGCAAGTTGTCAAATCAATAAAGTAGTTTTTTTTTCATAGCATTATGGGTCAATGAAGTATAGAATAGCTTCAACGATTGATATTTACCTTTATTATTAATTACGCGCTATATTGTCGTAAACAACAATTAGATTTTTACAATTCTCTTTTATTTTTTTTGATTTCAAATACTTTTTCAAAGCCTCATTAATTAGATCCAGATAATAAATAGTATCCCTTATATTTATTTCTACATGGGTATAACCTCTCAAAGAAATCTCTGTAGCACATTCATTGCAATGATTTGGATAACGATCAACACTTTTTCTGTTAAAATAGTAAAACGGTGGTTGTAATAATTTTAAAACAGCTTGGGCAATATTTCATCTTAAAATTACAGAAAAACGTAACCATATTGTATACACCCATCGTTCATGGAAAAACGACAACAAGTATTTATGAACGAATTTGTGCTTATGTCAGAGGAAGTTAATTATATAGTTTTTTCTAACGTAACTTGGAAGGTGGTCTCTTTGGACCTTAAAGCAACGATATATTTTCGAAATTGGAAGAGAAATGGTAAATCAGTGTCTAGTTTGTGGATTATTTATAGAGTAAGAACGGAACATATACTGCAAAGAGCTGTGTGCAGTCGGATGAACCAGAAGCTATTGTTTAATATATTAAAGTCTATTCTGCTACGAAATAAAAAATTCTCTCAAAATTTAATCCGAGAGATTTTTTTACATTTATGAAAAATTGTATTTTTTTTAGATTGATCATAAGAAAATAGTGACGAAGAGAAATACGGTGTTTGTTTACCTGGCATAAAAAGAATAGTTAGTTAGCAAAGTATCATTAATTGCGACTAATAGGTTGACTATTCCGGATTTTCGGGGGGTATTGACTAATCTCATGATTCTTGTTAGAAATTTTCTCCCCAGAAATACATAATCAACACGATCAACCCTATGGTAATTGAAACAAAAGATTATACAAATCAAATGAATCAAAAAAAGTAATGCCTTATCTGAGAAATAAATTATAAATAATTATTTAGGAACAATGTTTTAACGAAAGTTTAGGAATGATTGGCAATATTTTGCGTCTCTAAAATTTTAATTTATTATATTTATATCTATTTTAAGATAAGAAATAAACTCCCATTTGCATTATATACCGAGATCACATAAGGGATTATGTAACATCATGGCATATGAGATTGACACAAATTTTATATCTGCGTGTATTTAAATTCATAAAGAATTTTGTTGACTTTCCTGCTCGCTTTTTTAATATTTTGAACACCATTCATACTTTTAGATATCAAAATTTTATTGTCAAAAATATGAATAGTATGGCTCTTTTAAAGGATGTTTAAATATTTTATATTGCAACATGTCTATGCCCACAACTATTTTTCTTCACACAACCCACCTTTTTATAAATAACCCGTTTTATTTCCATAAAAAGGGCCAACAAAAACCTAAGCACAGCATATTCGTATCAAATGTAATAAATACACATCAATTTAAAATGATGTTTCTAAACAGACAAATTTATCACATGATTAAGATCAGTCACATTAATTACCCCTCCCCCAAAAAAAGAACGTTCCAATTAATTTTAATTAATACATAATATAATTTAAATATAATACAAAATAAGGGTCAATGATATACTTTAATCAAGTCAATTACCTTTTGAAAATCACCTCTGACTTCATTATTCTTAAATATACATTCACTAAGATAATACTGCATACAATCACCCGCCACACTCCTCATTTTTTAACCCGCATTTTAGCTGTATTCCAGTAACTTTCGATGTTTTGCGTGTGATCCCTCGTAATAGGATCCACAAAATGCAAACTCTGGTTAATTACGCGATGATCAAATCCTAAATTGTTCACGCTCAAATATCCTCTCCATTGATCACTGACAACAATGCTTCCACTTCGACAAACTTCTGCAATTATAGGTAAATAAGTTGTGGCTCTTCTGTTTTCTACAACTTTTAAGAAAACCTTTGTCGGGGTATAACTACAATCCCAAAAACCCATTTTTCGTTTTGTGGTGTCCTGCCTCGATGATTTTTAGTTTATGCCCAAGTAAACTTTCATCTATTTGACATTCTATCCCTTCACCCCCAAGTTTATAGGATTTTCTTCAAAGAAACGTGCAATACGTTCTCGTAATTTTTTTAAAATTTTTGATAATGAATCTTGAGAAATTTCAATTTCATCCATAATTTCCTTTTGCGTACAATCCTTGGACCATTTCTATAAAATTATTAAAAAACTCTTAAAGGCAATGCACAAATTTTCAAAAAAGGAATTTACTCGAATAGAAGTATAAAGTTTGTAACGGCCGCATTCTTTTTTCATACAACGCCATGGAATTCCATCGTTATTACGTGTAAATAGTTTTGTTTGTTCCGTATGGTCGCATGTCGGGCAGAAGTGTGTTGCTTTTAGTAATCCTAGGCGTTGAAGATGAAGAATTATTTGCAAAAAATTAAACTATGGAGGTATTAAAACAGTTGATTGGTAGAAAGTGACCGACATTTGTATTTTAATTTTTTATCAGTCCGCTTAATTATCCCCGGGGTTAATTAAGCGAACTGATCACATGATTAGTTTATTAAAAAAACAATGGAATTTAAAATTACAATTTATTTAAGGGTATATATCGTCCATCAACAACATAGAAATTATAAAACAAAAGTATTTGTTTATAAATAACAAAGATCTTACATATTACTATGAATCATTCTTACATTTTTATTTATTTCCATTAAAGGTATCTCTTAAACAGCCTAGAACAATTATAAAATGTAAGATCCTCTAAAACAATTTTTGTATCTTACCCTATAAAATGTTCTTCTGGATTTTAAATATTTTAGCTTCCGAAAATTATTACATCTTTAGATCACCACCTGTTATAATAGATAGACCACAAGGAGATATAATACTACACGCAAATCCCGGACAAGACGTGTCGTACGACTATGTTAACAAAGATTTCCATACACCAACTAAAGAGGAATTAATGCCTCATTTAGAACACGGGGTCGAAGTTATTGATACAAGTGTAAAGAATCCTACAAATGCAAGTGTTAATAGTGGATCACAAGGAAGTAATCAAGCACAAGCCTCAACCCCGTCGCCTCAATCATCAAATTCCACAAATCAGGGATCCTCTTCTTCTCCTGCAAGTAGTTCACCACAACAGAGTGGTGTTGCTGGCGGAACTGCTGCGGCGAATCCCGGATCCTCTTCTTCTCCTGCAAGTAGTTCACCACAACAGAGCGGTGTTGCTGGTGGAACTGCTGCGACGAATCCCGGATCATCATCTTCTCCTGCAAGTAGTACAGCACAACAGAGTGATGTTGCTGGCGGAGCTGCTGCGGCGAATCCCGGATCAAATGCTTCACCATCGACTTCCAATAACCCCTCATCTAATACGAACCCCACAGATAAGAATTCAAAAAGTGAAAGTAACAAGCAAAGTGATAGCAACAAAAAAAATGGAAACAGTGCAAACAAAACCGCCGATAGTTCAGTATTCGATCATAGAAATTATCCAGTGTTGCTGATTTTATTACTCTTCATGTAAATGTTGATTAAATACCTGAATATAATTTTTTTTGCAATGTTTTTTTAAAAATAATCGCACAGTTTATCTTAAAAAATGAATTCTTAACAAGCCTGTCTTGATAAATATAAAACAATATCCTAACATGCAAACCAGTTCTATTTTTTATATAGGAATAGTCTTTTAAATCTATGCATTTATAGAAAAATATTTTTCAAATAGGTATCTCATCTTGATTATTTTTCTACGATTTCATAAGACAAGGTTTAATATTGCCTAGAAGTCTAGACTAATAACAAAAAAAGCATCCATTGTCTGCATGTAACTATTTTTTTTTCTCGGACTAAGAAGTAAATAATTTATTTTAAGGTTTGCGATTCCAATTTTTAATTGTGGAAAATCCATTTTTCCTTCCACGCCTAACAACCAAATAAAATTTATTTAG
>CAUVYK010000562.1:0-33575 GCA_963556175.1 Tipula confusa
AAAGCTCTCCGATTAAGTTGATTTTTCAAATCTTTAAACGGTATATCTCGGAAACTAAGCCTCGCAGCGACTTAAAAATAGCATTTTTGAATTCTACATATCCAGACCTATCAGAAAAATATTGGTTCAAAGCTCTCCGATTAAGTTGATTTTTCAACATATTTAAACGGCTATATCTCGGAAACTAAGCCTCGCAGCGACTTAAAAATAGCATTTTTGAATTCTACATATCTAGACCTACAGAAAAATATTGGTTCAAAGCTCTCCGATTAAGTTGATTTTTCAAATCTTTAAACGGCTATATCTCGGAAACTAAGCCTCGCAGCGACTTTTGGCTTGATATTCATGTCTCGAAACACCCTTCTCTGCTCATTTTGGGTTTGATACTCTATAGACTCCATTGAGCGCATCCATCAGAAATCACCAATTCTGAAATCGCATTGCAGGTGATTTCAATGTCCACAATGACAAGTGGCTTCCTTATTCTAAGTCCGTAACACCTCCTGTTGAGGCGGCTGAAATGTTTGCAGCTTTAAACCAACTCACACAACTTGTAAATTAGCTTACGAGGATACCAGATCGGGCCAACGATACGGGTCAACGATACGGGCAGCGACTTAAAAATAGCATTTTTGAATTCTACATATCTAGACCTACCAGAAAAATATTGGTTCAAAGCTCTCCGATTAAGTTGATTTTCAAATCTTTAAACGGCTATATCTCGGAAACTAAGCCTCGCAGCGACCTTAAAAATAGCATTTTTGAATTCTACATATCCAGACCTAC
Source organism: Tipula confusa (assembly GCA_963556175.1). Taxonomy (NCBI): domain Eukaryota; kingdom Metazoa; phylum Arthropoda; class Insecta; order Diptera; family Tipulidae; genus Tipula; species Tipula confusa. The sequence continues at coordinate 787 of CAUVYK010000562.1, forward strand.
CAGAAAAATATTGGTTCAAAGCTCTCCGATTAAGTTGATTTTTCAAATCTTTAAACGGCTATATCTCGGAAACTAGCCTCGCAGCGACTTAAAAATAGCATTTTTGAATTCTACATATCTAGACCTACCAGAAAAATATTGGTTCAAAGCTCTCCGATTAAGTTGATTTTTCAAATCTTTAAACGGCTATATCTCGGAAACTAAGCCTCGCAGCGACTTAAAAATAGCATTTTTGAATTCTACATATCCAGACCTACCAGAAAAATATTGGTTCAAAGCTCTCCGATTAAGTTGATTTTTCAAATCTTTAAACGGCCTATATCTCGGAAACTAAGCCTCGCAGCGACTTAAAAATAGCATTTTTGAATTCTACATATCCAGACCTACCAGAAAAATATTGGTTCAAAGCTCTCCGATTAAGTTGATTTTTCAAATCTTTAAACGGCTATATCTCGGAAACTAAGCCTCGCAGCGACTTAAAAATAGCATTTTTGAATTCTACATATCCAGACCTACCAGAAAAATATTGGTTCAAAGCTCTCGATTAAGTTGATTTTTCAAATCTTTAAACGGCTATATCTCGGAAACTAAGCCTCGCAGCGACTTAAAAATAGCATTTTTTGAATTCTACATATCCAGACCTACCAGAAAAATATTGGTTCAAAGCTCTCCGATTAAGTTGATTTTTCAAATCTTTAAACGGCTATATCTCGGAAACTAAGCCTCGCAGCGACTTAAAAATAGCATTTTTGAATTCTACATATCTAGACCTACCAGAAAAATATTGGTTCAAAGCTCTCCGATTAAGTTGATTTTTCAAATCTTTAAACGGCTATATCTCGGAAACTAAGCCTCGCAGCGACTTAAAAATAGCATTTTTGAATTCTACATATCCAGACCTACCAGAAAAATATTGGTTCAAAGCTCTCGATTAAGTTGATTTTTCAAATCTTTAAACGGCTATATCTCGGAAACTAAGCCTCGCAGCGACTTAAAAATAGCATTTTTGAATTCTACATATCCAGACCTACCAGAAAAATATTGGTTCAAAGCTCTCCGATTAAGTTGATTTTTTCAAATCTTTAAACGGCTATATCTCGGAAACTAAGCCTCGCAGCGACTTAAAATAGCATTTTTGAATTCTACATATCCAGACCTACCAGAAAATATTGGTTCAAAGCTCTCCGATTAAGTTGATTTTTCAAATCTTTAAACGGCTATATCTCGGAAACTAAGCCTCGCAGCGACTTAAAAAAAGCATTTTTGAATTCTACATATCTAGACCTACCAGAAAAATATTGGTTCAAAGCTCTCCGATTAAGTTGATAATGATTTTCAAATCTTTAAACGGCTATATCTCGGAAAGTAAGCCTCGCAGCGACTTAAAAATAGCATTTTTGAATTCTACATATCTAGACCTACCAGAAAAATATTGGTTCAAAGCTCTCCGATTAAGTTGATTTTTCAAATCTTTAAACGGCTATATCTCGGAAACTAAGCCTCGCAGCGACTTAAAATAGCATTTTTGAATTCTACATATCCAGACCTACCAGAAAAATATTGGTTCAAAGCTCTCCGATTAAGTTGATTTTTCAAATCTTTAAACGGCTATATCTCGGAAACTAAGCCTCGCAGCGACTTAAAAATAGCATTTTTGAATTCTACATATCCAGACCTACCAGAAAAATATTGGTTCAAAGCTCTCCGATTAAGTTGATTTTTCAAATCTTTAAACGGCTATATCTCGGAAACTAAGCCTCGCAGCGACTTAAAAATAACATTTTTGAATTCTACATATCCAGACCTACCAGAAAAATATTGGTTCAAAGCTCTCCGATTAAGTTGATTTTTCAAATCTTTAAACGGCTATATCTCGGAAACTAAGCCTCGCAGCGACTTAAAAATAGCATTTTGAATTCTACATATCTAGACCTACCAGAAAAATATTGGTTCAAAGCTCTCCGATTAAGTTGATTTTTCAAATCTTTAAACGGCTATATCTCGGAAACTAAGCCTCGCAGCGACTTAAAAATAGCATTTTTGAATTCTACATATCTAGACCTACCAGAAAAATATTGGTTCAAAGCTCTCCGATTAAGTTGATTTTTCAAATCTTTAAACGGCTATATCTCGGAAACTAAGCCTCGCAGCGACTTAAAAATAGCATTTTTGAATTCTACATATCCAGACCTACCAGAAAAATATTGGTTCAAAGCTCTCCGATTAAGTTGATTTTTCAAATCTTTAAACGGCTATATCTCGGAAACTAAGCCTCGCAGCGACTTAAAAATAGCATTTTTGAATTCTACATACCAGACCTACCAGAAAAATATTGGTTCAAAGCTCTCCGATTAAGTTGATTTTTCAAATCTTTAAACGGCTATATCTCGGAAACTAAGCCTCGCAGCGACTTAAAATAGCATTTTGAATTCTACATATCTAGACCTACCAGAAAAATATTGGTTCAAAGCTCTCCGATTAAGTTGATTTTTAAATCTTTAAACGGCTATATCTCGGAAACTAAGCCTCGCAGCGACTTAAAAATAGCATTTTTGAATCTACATATCTAGACCTACCAGAAAATATTGGTTCAAAGCTCTCCGATTAAGTTGATTTTTCAAATCTTTAAACGGCTATATCTCGGAAACTAAGCCTCGCAGCGACTTAAAAATAGCATTTTTGAATTCTACATATCTAGACCTACCAGAAAAATATTGGTTCAAAGCTCTCCGATTAAGTTGATTTTTCAAATCTTTAAACGGCTATATCTCGGAAACTAAGCCTCGCAGCGACTTAAAAATAGCATTTTTGAATTCTACATATCCAGACCTACCAGAAAAATATTGGTTCAAAGCTCTCCGATTAAGTTGATTTTTCAAATCTTTAACGGCTATATCTCGGAAACTAAGCCTCGCAGCGACTTAAAAATAGCATTTTTGAATTCTACATATCTAGACCTACCAGAAAAATATTGGTTCAAAGCTCTCCGATTAAGTTGATTTTTTAAATCTTTAAACGGCTATATCTCGGAAACTAAGCCTCGCAGCGACTTAAAAATAGCATTTTTGAATTCTACATATCTAGACCTACCAGAAAAATATTGGTTCAAAGCTCTCCGATTAAGTTGATTTTTTCAAATCTTTAAACGGCTATATCTCGGAAACTAAGCCTCGCAGCGACTTAAAAATAGCATTTTTGAATTCTACATATCTAGACCTACCAGAAAAATATTGGTTCAAAGCTCTCCGATTAAGTTGATTTTTCAAATCTTTAAACGGCTATATCTCGGAACTAAGCCTCGCTAGCGACTTAAAAATAGCATTTTTGAATTCTACATATCCAGACCTACCAGAAAAATATTGATTCAAAGCTCTCCGATTAAGTTGATTTTTCAAATCTTTAAACGGCTATATCTCGGAAACTAAGCCTCGCAGCGACTTAAAAATAGCATTTTTGAATTCTACATATCCAGACCTACCAGAAAAATATTGGTTCAAAGCTCTCGATTAAGTGATTTTTCAAATCTTTAAACGGCTATATCTCGGAAACTAAGCCTCGCAGCGACTTAAAAATAACATTTTTGAATTCTACATATCCAGACCTACCAGAAAAATATTGGTTCAAAGCTCTCCGATTAAGTTGATTTTTCAAATCTTTAAACGGCTATATCTCGGAAACTAAGCCTCGCAGCGAGTTAAAAATAGCATTTTTGAATTCTACATATCTAGACCTACCAGAAAAATATGGTCAAAGCTCTCCGATTAAGTTGATTTTTCAAATCTTTAAACGGCTATATCTCGGAAACTAAGCCTCGCAGCGACTTAAAAATAGCATTTTTGAATTCTACATATCTAGACCTACCAGAAAAATATTGGTTCAAAGCTCTCCGATTAAGTTGATTTTTCAAATCTTTAAACGGCTATATCTCGGAAACTAAGCTCGCAGCGACTTAAAAATAGCATTTTTGAATTCTACATATCCAGACCTACCAGAAAATATTGGTTCACTCTCCGATTAAGTTGATTTTTCAAATCTTTAAACGGCTATATCTCGGAAACTAAGCCTCGCAGCGACTTAAAAATAGCATTTTGAATTCTACATATCCAGACCTACCAGAAAAATATTGGTTCAAAGCTCTCCGATTAAGTTGATTTTTCAAATCTTTAAACGGCTATATCTCGGAAACTAAGCCTCGCAGCGACTTAAAAATAGCATTTTTGAATTCTACATATCCAGACCTACCAGAAAAATATTGGTTCAAAGCTCTCCGATTAAGTTGATTTTTCAAATCTTTAAACGGCTATATCTCGGAAACTAAGCCTCGCAGCGACTTAAAAATAGCATTTTTGAATTCTACATAAGCCTCGCAGCGACTTAAAAATAACATTTTTGAATTCTACATATCCAGACCTACCAGAAAAATATTGGTTCAAAGCTCTCCGATTAAGTTGATTTTTCAAATCTTTAAACGGCAAAATTTTTCTCGGAAACTAAGCCTCGCAGCGACTTAAAAATAGCATTTATGAATTCTACATATCTAGACCTACCAGAAAAATATTGGTTCAAAGCTCTCCGATTAAGTTGATTTTTCAAATCTTTAAACGGCTATATCTCGGAAACTAAGCCTCGCAGCGACTTAAAAATAGCATTTTTGAATTCTACATATCTAGACCTACCAGAAAAATATTGGTTCAAAGCTCTCCGATTAAGTTGATTTTTCAAATCTTTAAACGGCTATATCTCGGAAACTAAGCCTCGCAGCGACTTAAAAATAGCATTTTTGAATTCTACATATCCAGACCTACCAGAAAAATATTGGTTCAAAGCTCTCCGATTAAGTTGATTTTTCAAATCTTTAAACGGCTATATCTCGGAAACTAAGCCTCGCAGCGACTTAAAAATAGCATTTTTGAATTCTACATATCCAGACCTACCAGAAAAATATTGGTTCAAAGCTCTCCGATTAAGTTGATTTTTCAAATCTTTAAACGGCTATATCTCGGAAACTAAGCCTCGCAGCGACTTAAAAATAGCATTTTTGAATTCTACATATCTAGACCTACCAGAAAAATATTGGTTCAAAGCTCTCCGATTAAGTTGATTTTTTAAATCTTTAAACGGCTATATCTCGGAAACTAAGCCTTGCAGCGACTTAAAAATAGCATTTTTGAATTCTACATATCTAGAAGCTCTCCGATTAAGTTGATTTTTCAAATCTTTAAACGGCTATATCTCGGAAACTAAGCCTCGCAGCGACTTAAAAATAGCATTTTTGAATTCTACATATCTAGACCTACCAGAAAAATATTGGTTCAAAGCTCTCCGATTAAGTTGATTTTTCAAATCTTTAAACGGCTATATCTCGGAAACTAAGCCTCGCAGCGACTTAAAAATAGCATTTTTGAATTCTACATATCTAGACCTACCAGAAAAATATTGGTTCAAAGCAGCGACTTAAAAATAGCATTTTTGAATTCTACATATCTAGACCTACCAGAAAAATATTGGTTCAAAGCTCTCCGATTAAGTTGATTTTTCAAATCTTTAAACGGCTATATCTCGGAAACTAAGCCTCGCAGCGACTTAAAAATAGCATTTTTGAATTCTACATATCTAGACCTACCAGAAAAATATTGGTTCAAAGCTCTCCGATTAAGTTGATTTTTCAAATCTTTAAACGGCTATATCTCGGAAACTAAGCCTCGCAGCGACTTAAAAATAGCATTTTTGAATTCTACATATCTAGACCTACCAGAAAAATATTGGTTCAAAGCAGCGACTTAAAAATAGCATTTTTGAATTCTACATATCTAGACCTACCAGAAAAATATTGGTTCAAAGCTCTCCGATTAAGTTGATTTTTCAAATCTTTAAACGGCTATATCTCGGAAACTAAGCCTCGCAGCGACTTAAAAATAGCATTTTTGAATTCTACATATCCAGACCTACCAGAAAAATATTGGTTCAAAGCTCTCCGATTAAGTTGATTTTTCAAATCTTTAAACGGCTATATCTCGGAAACTAAGCCTCGCAGCGACTTAAAAATAGCATTTTTGAATTCTACATATCTAGACCTACCAGAAAAATATTGGTTCAAAGCTCTCCGATTAAGTTGATTTTTTAAATCTTTAAACGGCTATATCTCGGAAACTAAGCCTTGCAGCGACTTAAAAATAGCATTTTTGAATTCTACATATCTAGACCTACCAGAAAAAAAAATGGTTCAAAGCTCTCCGATTAAGTTGATTTTTCAAATCTTTAAACGGCTATATCTCGGAAACTAAGCCTCGCAGCGACTTAAAAATAGCATTTTTGAATTCTACATATCCAGACCTACCAGAAAAATATTGGTTCAAAGCTCTCCGATTAAGTTGATTTTTCAAATCTTTAAACGGCTATATCTCGGAAACTAAGCCTCGCAGCGACTTAAAAATAGCATTTTTGAATTCTACATATCTAGACCTACCAGAAAAATATTGGTTCAAAGCTCTCCGATTAAGTTGATTTTTTAAATCTTTAAACGGCTATATCTCGGAAACTAAGCCTTGCAGCGACTTAAAAATAGCATTTTTGAATTCTACATATCTAGACCTACCAGAAAAATATTGGTTCAAAGCTCTCCGATTAAGTTGATTTTTCAAATCTTTAAACGGCTATATCTCGGAAACTAAGCCTCGCAGCGACTTAAAAATAGCATTTTTGAATTCTACATATCTAGACCTACCAGAAAAATATTGGTTCAAAGCTCTCCGATTAAGTTGATTTTTCAAATCTTTAAACGGCTATATCTCGGAAACTAAGCCTCGCAGCGACTTAAAAATAGCATTTTTGAATTCTACATATCTAGACCTACCAGAAAAATATTGGTTCAAAGCAGCGACTTAAAAATAGCATTTTTGAATTCTACATATCTAGACCTACCAGAAAAATATTGGTTCAAAGCTCTCCGATTAAGTTGATTTTTCAAATCTTTAAACGGCTATATCTCGGAAACTAAGCCTCGCAGCGACTTAAAAATAGCATTTTTGAATTCTACATATCTAGACCTACCAGAAAAATATTGGTTCAAAGCTCTCCGATTAAGTTGATTTTTCAAATCTTTAAACGGCTATATCTCGGAAACTAAGCCTCGCAGCGACTTAAAAATAGCATTTTTGAATTCTACATATCTAGACCTACCAGAAAAATATTGGTTCAAAGCTCTCCGATTAAGTTGATTTTTCAAATCTTTAAACGGCTATATCTCGGAAACTAAGCCTCGCAGCGACTTAAAAATAGCATTTTTGAATTCTACATATCCAGACCTTTCAGAAAAATATTGGTTCAAAGCTCTCCGATTAAGTTGATTTTTCAAATCTTTAAACGGGTATATCTCGGAAACTAAGCCTCGCAGCGACTTAAAAATAGCATTTTTGAATTCTACATATCCAGACCTATCAGAAAAATATTGGTTCAAAGCTCTCCGATTAAGTTGATTTTTCAACATATTTAAACGGCTATATCTCGGAAACTAAGCCTCGCAGCGACTTAAAAATAGCATTTTTGAATTCTATATATCTAGACCTACCAGAAAAATATTGGTTCAAAGCTCTCCGATTAAGTTGATTTTTCAAATCTTTAAACGGCTATATCTCGGAAACTAAGCCTCGCAGCGACTTAAAAATAGCATTTTTGAATTCTACATATCCAGACCTACCAGAAAAATATTGGTTCAAAGCTCTCCGATTAAGTTGATTTTTCAAATCTTTAAACGGCTATATCTCGGAAACTAAGCCTCGCAGCGACTTAAAAATAGCATTTTTGAATTCTACATATCCAGACCTACCAGAAAAATATTGGTTCAAAGCTCTCCGATTAAGTTGATTTTTCAAATCTTTAAACGGCTATATCTCGGAAACTAAGCCTCGCAGCGACTTAAAAATAGCATTTTTGAATTCTACATATCTAGACCTACCAGAAAAATATTGGTTCAAAGCTCTCCGATTAAGTTGATTTTTCAAATCTTTAAACGGCTATATCTCGGAAACTAAGCCTCGCAGCGACTTAAAAATAGCATTTTTGAATTCTACATATCCAGACCTACCAGAAAAATATTGGTTCAAAGCTCTCCGATTAAGTTGATTTTTCAAATATTTAAACGGCTATATCTCGGAAACTAAACCTCGCAGCGACTTAAAAATAGCATTTTTGAATTCTACATATCTAGACCTACCAGAAAAATATTGGTTCAAAGCTCTCCGATTAAGTTGATTTTTCAAATCTTTAAACGGCTATATCTCGGAAACTAAGCCTCGCAGCGACTTAAAAATAGCATTTTTGAATTCTACATATCTAGACCTACCAGAAAAATATTGGTTCAAAGCTCTCCGATTAAGTTGATTTTTCAAATCTTTAAACGGCTATATCTCGGAAACTAAGCCTCGCAGCGACTTAAAAATAGCATTTTTGAATTCTACATATCTAGACCTACCAGAAAAATATTGGTTCAAAGCTCTCCGATTAAGTTGATTTTTCAAATCTTTAAACGGCTATATCTCGGAAACTAAGCCTCGCAGCGACTTAAAAATAGCATTTTTAAATTCTACATATCTAGACCTACCAGAAAAATATTGGTTCAAAGCTCTCCGATTAAGTTGATTTTTCAAATCTTTAAACGGCTATATCTCGGAAACTAAGCCTCGCAGCGACTTAAAAATAGCATTTTTGAATTCTACATATCCAGACCTACCAGAAAAATATTGGTTCAAAGCTCTCCGATTAAGTTGATTTTTCAAATATTTAAACGGCTATATCTCGGAAACTAAACCTCGCAGCGACTTAAAAATAGCATTTTTGAATTCTACATATCTAGACCTACCAGAAAAATATTGGTTCAAAGCTCTCCGATTAAGTTGATTTTTCAAATCTTTAAACGGCTATATCTCGGAAACTAAGCCTCGCAGCGACTTAAAAATAGCATTTTTGAATTCTACATATCTAGACCTACCAGAAAAATATTGGTTCAAAGCTCTCCGATTAAGTTGATTTTTCAAATCTTTAAACGGCTATATCTCGGAAACTAAGCCTCGCAGCGACTTAAAAATAGCATTTTTGAATTCTACATATCCAGACCTACCAGAAAAATATTGGTTCAAAGCTCTCCGATTAAGTTGATTTTTCAAATCTTTAAACGGCTATATCTCGGAAACTAAGCCTCGCAGCGACTTAAAAATAGCATTTTTGAATTCTACATATCTAGACCTACCAGAAAAATATTGGTTCAAAGCTCTCCGATTAAGTTGATTTTTCAAATCTTTAAACGGCTATATCTCCTACCAGAAAAATATTGGTTCAAAGCTCTCCGATTAAGTTGATTTTTCAAATCTTTAAACGGCTATATCTCGGAAACTAAGCCTCGCAGCGACTTAAAAATAGCATTTTTGAATTCTACATATCTAGACCTACCAGAAAAATATTGGTTCAAAGCTCTCCGATTAAGTTGATTTTTCAAATCTTTAAACGGCTATATCTCGGAAACTAAGCCTCGCAGTGACTTAAAAATAGCATTTTTAAATTCTACATATCTAGACCTACCAGAAAAATATTGGTTCAAAGCTCTCCGATTAAGTTGATTTTTCAAATCTTTAAACGGCTATATCTCGGAAACTAAGCCTCGCAGCGACTTAAAAATAGCATTTTTGAATTCTACATATCTAGACCTACCAGAAAAATATTGGTTCAAAGCTCTCCGATTAAGTTGATTTTTCAAATCTTTAAACGGCTATATCTCGGAAACTAAGCCTCGCAGCGACTTAAAAATAGCATTTTTGAATTCTACATATCTAGACCTACCAGAAAAATATTGGTTCAAAGCTCTCCGATTAAGTTGATTTTTCAAATCTTTAAACGGCTATATCTCGGAAACTAAGCCTCGCAGCGACTTAAAAATAGCATTTTTGAATTCTACATATCCAGACCTACCAGAAAAATATTGGTTCAAAGCTCTCCGATTAAGTTGATTTTTCAACATATTTAAACGGCTATATCTCGGAAACTAAGCCTCGCAGCGACTTAAAAATAGCATTTTTGAATTCTACATATCTAGACCTACCAGAAAAATATTGGTTCAAAGCTTTCCGATTAAGTTGATTTTTCAAATCTTTAAACGGCTATATCTCGGAAACTAAGCCTCGCAGCGACTTAAAAATAGCATTTTTGAATTCTACATATCCAGACCTACCAAAAAAATATTGGTTCAAAGCTCTCCGATTAAGTTGATTTTTCAAATCTTTAAACGGCTATATCTCGGAAACTAAGCCTCGCAGCGACTTAAAAATAGCATTTTTGAATTCTACATATCTAGACCTACCAGAAAAATATTGGTTCAAAGCTCTCCGATTAAGTTGATTTTTCAAATCTTTAAACGGCTATATCTCGGAAACTAAGCCTCGCAGCGACTTAAAAATAGCATTTTTGAATTCTACATATCTAGACCTACCAGCTCTCCGATTAAGTTGATTTTTCAAATCTTTAAACGGCTATATCTCGGAAACTAAGCCTCTCAGCGACTTAAAAATAGCATTTTTGAATTCTACATATCCAGACCTACCAAAAAAATATTGGTTCAAAGCTCTCCGATTAAGTTGATTTTTCAAATCTTTAAACGGCTATATCCCGGAAACTAAGCCTCGCAGCGACTTAAAAATAGCATTTTTGAATTCTACATATCTAGACCTACCAGAAAAATATTGGTTCAAAGCTCTCCGATTAAGTTGATTTTTCAAATCTTTAAACGGCTATATCTCGGAAACTAAGCCTCGCAGCGACTTAAAAATAGCATTTTTGAATTCTACATATCTAGACCTACCAGAAAAATATTGGTTCAAAGCTCTCCGATTAAGTTGATTTTTCAAATCTTTAAACGGCTATATCTCGGAAACTAAGCCTCGCAGCGACTTAAAAATAGCATTTTTGAATTCTACATATCCAGACCTACCAGAAAAATATTGGTTCAAAGCTCTCCGATTAAGTTGATTTTTCAAATATTTAAACGGCTATATCTCGGAAACTAAGCCTCGCAGCGACTTAAAAATAGCATTTTTGAATTCTACATATCTAGACCTACCAGCTCTCCGATTAAGTTGATTTTTCAAATCTTTAAACGGCTATATCTCGGAAACTAAGCCTCGCAGCGACTTAAACATAGCATTTTTGAATTCTACATATCTAGACCTACCAGAAAAATATTGGTTCAAAGCTCTCCGATTAAGTTGATTTTTCAAATCTTTAAACGGCTATATCTCGGAAACTACGCCTCGCAGCGACTTAAAAATAGCATTTTTGAATTCTACATATCCAGACCTACCAAAAAATATTGGTTCAAAGCTCTCCGATTAAGTTGATTTTTCAAATCTTTAAACGGCTATATCTCGGAAACTATTTTTCAAATATTTAAACGGCTATATCTCGGAAACTAAACCTCGCAGCGACTTAAAAATAGCATTTTTGAATTCTACATATCTAGACCTACCAGAAAAATATTGGTTCAAAGCTCTCCGATTAAGTTGATTTTTCAAATCTTTAAACGGCTATATCTCGGAAACTAAGCCTCGCAGCGACTTAAAAATAGCATTTTTGAATTCTACATATCCAGACCTACCAGAAAAATATTGGTTCAAAGCTCTCCGATTAAGTTGATTTTTCAAATCTTTAAACGGCTATATCTCGGAAACTAAGCCTCGCAGCGACTTAAAAATAACATTTTTGAATTCTACATATCCAGACCTACCAGAAAAATATTGGTTCAAAGCTCTCCGATTAAGTTGATTTTTCAAATATTTAAACGGCTATATCTCGGAAACTAAGCCTCGCAGCGACTTAAAAATAGCATTTTTGAATTCTACATATCTAGACCTACCAGCTCTCCGATTAAGTTGATTTTTCAAATCTTTAAACGGCTATATCTCGGAAATTAAGCCTCGCAGCGACTTAAAAATAGCATTTTTGAATTCTACATATCTAGACCTACCAGAAAAATATTGGTTCAAAGCTCTCCGATTAAGTTGATTTTTCAAATCTTTAAACGGCTATATCTCGGAAACTACGCCTCGCAGCGACTTAAAAATAGCATTTTTGAATTCTACATATCCAGACCTACCAAAAAATATTGGTTCAAAGCTCTCCGATTAAGTTGATTTTTCAAATCTTTAAACGGCTATATCTCGGAAACTATTTTTCAAATATTTAAACGGCTATATCTCGGAAACTAAGCCTCGCAGCGACTTAAAAATAGCATTTTTGAATTCTACATATCCAGACCTACCAGAAAAATATTGGTTCAAAGCTCTCCGATTAAGTTGATTTTTCAAATCTTTAAACGGCTATATCTCGGAAACTAAGCCTCGCAGCGACTTAAAAATAGCATTTTTAAATTCTACATATCTAGACCTACCAGAAAAATATTGGTTCAAAGCTCTCCGATTAAGTTGATTTTTCAAATATTTAAACGGCTATATCTCGGAAACTAAGCCTCGCAGCGACTTAAAAATAGCATTTTTGAATTCTACATATCTAGACCTACCAGAAAAATATTGGTTCAAAGCTCTCCGATTAAGTTGATTTTTCAAATCTTTAAACGGCTATATCTCGGAAACTAAGCCTCGCAGCGACTTAAAAATAGCATTTTTGAATTCTACATATCTAGACCTACCAGAAAAATATTGGTTCAAAGCTCTCCGATTAAGTTGATTTTTCAAATCTTTAAACGGCTATATCTCGGAAACTAAGCCTCGCAGCGACTTAAAAATAGCATTTTTGAATTCTACATATCCAGACCTACCAGAAAAATATTGGTTCAAAGCTCTCCGATTAAGTTGATTTTTCAACATATTTAAACGGCTATATCTCGGAAACTAAGCCTCGCAGCGACTTAAAAATAGCATTTTTGAATTCTACATATCCAGACCTACCAAAAAAATATTGGTTCAAAGCTCTCCGATTAAGTTGATTTTTCAAATCTTTAAACGGCTATATCTCGGAAACTAAGCCTCGCAGCGACTTAAAAATAGCATTTTTGAATTCTACATATCTAGACCTACCAGAAAAATATTGGTTCAAAGCTCTCCGATTAAGTTGATTTTTCAAATCTTTAAACGGCTATATCTCGGAAACTAAGCCTCGCAGCGACTTAAAAATAGCATTTTTGAATTCTACATATCTAGACCTACCAGAAAAATATTGGTTCAAAGCTCTCCGATTAAGTTGATTTTTCAAATCTTTAAACGGCTATATCTCGGAAACTAAGCCTCGCAGCGACTTAAAAATAGCATTTTTGAATTCTACATATCCAGACCTACTAGAAAAAGATTGGTTCAAAGCTCTCCGATTAAGTTGATTTTTCAAATCTTTAAACGGCTATATCTCGGAAACTAAGCCTCGCAGCGACTTAAAAATAGCATTTTTGAATTCTACATATCTAGACCTACCAGAAAAATATTGGTTCAAAGCTCTCCGATTAAGTTGATTTTTCAAATCTTTAAACGGCTATATCTCGGAAACTAAGCCTCGCAGCGACTTAAAAATAGCATTTTTGAATTCTACATATCCAGACCTACCAGAAAAATATTGGTTCAAAGCTCTCCGATTAAGTTGATTTTTCAAATCTTTAAACGGCTATATCTCGGAAACTAAGCCTCGCAGCGACTTAAAAATAGCATTTTTGAATTCTACATATCCAGACCTACCAGAAAAATATTGGTTCAAAGCTCTCCGATTAAGTTGATTTTTCAAATATTTAAATGGCTATATCTCGGAAACTAAGCCTCGCAGCGACTTAAAAATAGCATTTTTGAATTCTACATATCTAGACCTACCAGCTCTCCGATTAAGTTGATTTTTCAAATCTTTAAACGGCTATATCTCGGAAACTAAGCCTCGCAGCGACTTAAAAATAGCATTTTTGAATTCTACATATCTAGACCTACCAGAAAAATATTGGTTCAAAGCTCTCCGATTAAGTTGATTTTTCAAATCTTTAAACGGCTATATCTCGGAAACTATTTTTCAAATATTTAAACGGCTATATCTCGGAAACTAAACCTCGCAGCGACTTAAAAATAGCATTTTTGAATTCTACATATCTAGACCTACCAGAAAAATATTGGTTCAAAGCTCTCCGATTAAGTTGATTTTTCAAATCTTTAAACGGCTATATCTCGGAAACTAAGCCTCGCAGCGACTTAAAAATAGCATTTTTGAATTCTACATATCCAGACCTACCAGAAAAATATTGGTTCAAAGCTCTCCGATTAAGTTGATTTTTCAAATCTTTAAACGGCTATATCTCGGAAACTAAGCCTCGCAGCGACTTAAAAATAGCATTTTTGAATTCTACATATCCAGACCTACCAGCTCTCCGATTAAGTTGATTTTTCAAATCTTTAAACGGCTATATCTCGGAAACTAAGCCTCGCAGCGACTTAAAAATAGCATTTTTGAATTCTACATATCTAGACCTACCAGAAAAATATTGGTTCAAAGCTCTCCGATTAAGTTGATTTTTCAAATCTTTAAACGGCTATATCTCGGAAACTACGCCTCGCAGCGACTTAAAAATAGCATTTTTGAATTCTACATATCCAGACCTACCAAAAAATGTTGGTTCAAAGCTCTCCGATTAAGTTGATTTTTCAAATCTTTAAACGGCTATATCTCGGAAACTATTTTTCAAATATTTAAACGGCTATATCTCGGAAACTAAACCTCGCAGCGACTTAAAAATAGCATTTTTGAATTCTACATATCTAGACCTACCAGAAAAATATTGGTTCAAAGCTCTCCGATTAAGTTGATTTTTCAAATCTTTAAACGGCTATATCTCGGAAACTAAGCCTCGCAGCGACTTAAAAATAGCATTTTTGAATTCTACATATCCAGACCTACCAGAAAAATATTGGTTCAAAGCTCTCCGATTAAGTTGATTTTTCAAATCTTTAAACGGCTATATCTCGGAAACTAAGCCTCGCAGCGACTTAAAAATAGCATTTTTGAATTCTACATATCCAGACCTACCAGAAAAATATTGGTTCAAAGCTCTCCGATTAAGTTGATTTTTCAAATATTTAAACGGCTATATCTCGGAAACTAAGCCTCGCAGCGACTTAAAAATAGCATTTTTGAATTCTACATATCTAGACCTACCAGCTCTCCGATTAAGTTGATTTTTCAAATCTTTAAACGGCTATATCTCGGAAACTAAGCCTCGCAGCGACTTAAAAATAGCATTTTTGAATTCTACATATCTAGACCTACCAGAAAAATATTGGTTCAAAGCTCTCCGATTAAGTTGATTTTTCAAATCTTTAAACGGCTATATCTCGGAAACTACGCCTCGCAGCGACTTAAAAATAGCATTTTTGAATTCTACATATCCAGACCTACCAAAAAATATTGGTTCAAAGCTCTCCGATTAAGTTGATTTTTCAAATCTTTAAACGGCTATATCTCGGAAACTATTTTTCAAATATTTAAACGGCTATATCTCGGAAACTAAACCTCGCAGCGACTTAAAAATAGCATTTTTGAATTCTACATATCTAGACCTAC
The DNA here is from genome assembly GCA_963556175.1 of Tipula confusa. Taxonomy (NCBI): domain Eukaryota; kingdom Metazoa; phylum Arthropoda; class Insecta; order Diptera; family Tipulidae; genus Tipula; species Tipula confusa. The sequence continues at coordinate 16,369 of CAUVYK010000562.1, forward strand.
CAGAAAAATATTGGTTCAAAGCTCTCCGATTAAGTTGATTTTTCAAATCTTTAAACGGCTATATCTCGGAAACTAAGCCTCGCAGCGACTTAAAAATAGCATTTTTGAATTCTACATATCCAGACCTACCAGAAAAATATTGGTTCAAAGCTCTCCGATTAAGTTGATTTTTCAAATCTTTAAACGGCTATATCTCGGAAACTAAGCCTCGCAGCGACTTAAAAATAGCATTTTTGAATTCTACATATCCAGACCTACCAGCTCTCCGATTAAGTTGATTTTTCAAATCTTTAAACGGCTATATCTCGGAAACTAAGCCTCGCAGCGACTTAAAAATAGCATTTTTGAATTCTACATATCTAGACCTACCAGAAAAATATTGGTTCAAAGCTCTCCGATTAAGTTGATTTTTCAAATCTTTAAACGGCTATATCTCGGAAACTACGCCTCGCAGCGACTTAAAAATAGCATTTTTGAATTCTACATATCCAGACCTACCAAAAAATGTTGGTTCAAAGCTCTCCGATTAAGTTGATTTTTCAAATCTTTAAACGGCTATATCTCGGAAACTATTTTTCAAATATTTAAACGGCTATATCTCGGAAACTAAACCTCGCAGCGACTTAAAAATAGCATTTTTGAATTCTACATATCTAGACCTACCAGCTCTCCGATTAAGTTGATTTTTCAAATCTTTAAACGGCTATATCTCGGAAACTAAGCCTCGCAGCGACTTAAAAATAGCATTTTTGAATTCTACATATCTAGACCTACCAGAAAAATATTGGTTCAAAGCTCTCCGATTAAGTTGATTTTTCAAATCTTTAAACGGCTATATCTCGGAAACTACGCCTCGCAGCGACTTAAAAATAGCATTTTTGAATTCTACATATCCAGACCTACCAAAAAATATTGGTTCAAAGCTCTCCGATTAAGTTGATTTTTCAAATCTTTAAACGGCTATATCTCGGAAACTATTTTTCAAATATTTAAACGGCTATATCTCGGAAACTAAACCTCGCAGCGACTTAAAAATAGCATTTTTGAATTCTACATATCTAGACCTACCAGAAAAATATTGGTTCAAAGCTCTCCGATTAAGTTGATTTTTCAAATCTTTAAACGGCTATATCTCGGAAACTAAGCCTCGCAGCGACTTAAAAATAGCATTTTTGAATTCTACATATCCAGACCTACCAGAAAAATATTGGTTCAAAGCTCTCCGATTAAGTTGATTTTTCAAATCTTTAAACGGCTATATCTCGGAAACTAAGCCTCGCAGCGACTTAAAAATAGCATTTTTGAATTCTACATATCCAGACCTACCAGAAAAATATTGGTTCAAAGCTCTCCGATTAAGTTGATTTTTCAAATATTTAAACGGCTATATCTCGGAAACTAAGCCTCGCAGCGACTTAAAAATAGCATTTTTGAATTCTACATATCCAGACCTACCAGCTCTCCGATTAAGTTGATTTTTCAAATCTTTAAACGGCTATATCTCGGAAACTAAGCCTCGCAGCGACTTAAAAATAGCATTTTTGAATTCTACATATCTAGACCTACCAGAAAAATATTGGTTCAAAGCTCTCCGATTAAGTTGATTTTTCAAATCTTTAAACGGCTATATCTCGGAAACTACGCCTCGCAGCGACTTAAAAATAGCATTTTTGAATTATACATATCCAGACCTACCAGAAAAATATTGGTTCAAAGCTCTCCGATTAAGTTGATTTTTCAAATCTTTAAACGGCTATATCTCGGAAACTAAGCCTCGCAGCGACTTAAAAATAGCATTTTTGAATTCTACATATCCAGACCTACCAGAAAAACATTGGTTCAAAGCTCTCCGATTAAGTTGATTTTTCAAATATTTAAACGGCTATATCTCGGAAACTAAGCCTCGCAGCGACTTAAAAATAGCATTTTTGAATTCTACATATCTAGACCTACCAGCTCTCCGATTAAGTTGATTTTTCACCAGAAAAATATTGGTTCAAAGCTCTCCGATTAAGTTGATTTTTCAAATCTTTAAACGGCTATATCTCGGAAACTAAGCCTCGCAGCGACTTAAAAATAGCATTTTTGAATTCTTCATATCTAGACCTACCAGAAAAATATTGGTTCAAAGCTCTCCGATTAAGTTGATTTTTCAAATCTTTAAACGGCTATATCTCGGAAACTAAGCCTCGCAGCGACTTAAAAATAGCATTTTTGAATTCTACATATCTAGACCTACCAGAAAAATATTGGTTCAAAGCTCTCCGATTAAGTTGATTTTTCAAATCTTTAAACGGCTATATCTCGGAAACTAAGCCTCGCAGCGACTTAAAAATAGCATTTTTGAATTCTACATATCTAGACCTACCAGAAAAATATTGGTTCAAAGCTCTCCGATTAAGTTGATTTTTCAAATCTTTAAACGGGTATATCTCGGAAACTAAGCCTCGCAGCGACTTAAAAATAGCATTTTTAAATTCTACATATCCAGACCTACCAGAAAAATATTGGTTCAAAGCTCTCCGATTAAGTTGATTTTTCAACATATTTAAACGGCTATATCTCGGAAACTAAGCCTCGCAGCGACTTAAAAATAGCATTTTTGAATTCTACATATCTAGACCTACCAGAAAAATATTGGTTCAAAGCTCTCCGATTAAGTTGATTTTTCAAATCTTTAAACGGCTATATCTCGGAAACTAAGCCTCGCAGCGACTTAAAAATAGCATTTTTGAATTCTACATATTTAGACCTACCAGAAAAATATTGGTTCAAAGCTCTCCGATTAAGTTGATTTTTCAAATCTTTAAACGGCTATATCTCGGAAACTAAGCCTCGCAGCGACTTAAAAATAGCATTTTTGAATTCTACATATCTAGAGCTACCAGAAAAATATTGGTTCAAAGCTCTCCGATTAAGTTGATTTTTCAAATCTTTAAACGGCTATATCTCGGAAACTAAGCCTCGCAGCGACTTAAAAATAGCATTTTTGAATTCTACATATCCAGACCTACCAGAAAAATATTGGTTCAAAGCTCTCCGATTAAGTTGATTTTTCAAATCTTTAAACGGCTATATCTCGGAAACTAAGCCTCGCAGCGACTTAAAAATAGCATTTTTGAACTCTACATATCCAGACCAATTGGTTCAAAGCTCTCCGATTAAGTTGATTTTTCAAATCTTTAAACGGCTATATCTCGGAAACTAAGCCTCGCAGCGACTTAAAAATAGCATTTTTGAATTCTACATATCTAGACCTACCAGAAAAATATTGGTTCAAAGCTCTCCGATTAAGTTGATTTTTCAAATCTTTAAACGGCTATATCTCGGAAACTAAGCCTCGCAGCGACTTAAAAATAGCATTTTTGAATTCTACATATCCAGACCTACCAGAAAAATATTGGTTCAAAGCTCTCCGATTAAGTTGATTTTTCAAATCTTTAAACGGCTATATCTCGGAAACTAAGCCTCGCAGCGACTTAAAAATACCATTTTTGAATTCTACATATCCAGACCTACCAGATAAATATTGGTTCAAAGCTCTCCGATTAAGTTGATTTTTCAAATCTTTAAACGGTTATATCTCGGAAACTAAGCCTCGCAGCGACTTAAAAATAGCATTTTTGAATTCTACATATCCAGACCTACCAGAAAAATATTGGTTCAAAGCTCTCCGATTAAGTTGATTTTTCAAATCTTTAAACGGCTATATCTCGGAAACTAAGCCTCGCAGCGACTTAAAAATAGCATTTTTGAATTCTACATATCTAGACCTACCAGAAAAATATTGGTTCAAAGCTCTCCGATTAAGTTGATTTTTCAAATCTTTAAACGGCTATATCTCGGAAACTAAGCCTCGCAGCGACTTAAAAATAGCATTTTTGAATTCTACATATCTAGACCTACCAGAAAAATATTGGTTCAAAGCTCTCCGATTAAGTTGATTTTTCAAATCTTTAAACGGCTATATCTCGGAAACTAAGCCTCGCAGCGACTTAAAAATAGCATTTTTGAATTCTACATATCCAGACCTACCAGAAAAATATTGGTTCAAAGCTCTCCGATTAAGTTGATTTTTCAAATCTTTAAACGGCTATATCTCGGAAACTAAGCCTCGCAGCGACTTAAAAATAGCATTTTTGAACTCTACATATCCAGACCAATTGGTTCAAAGCTCTCCGATTAAGTTGATTTTTCAAATCTTTAAACGGCTATATCTCGGAAACTAAGCCTCGCAGCGACTTAAAAATAGCATTTTTGAATTCTACATATCTAGACCTACCAGAAAAATATTGGTTCAAAGCTCTCCGATTAAGTTGATTTTTCAAATCTTTAAACGGCTATATCTCGGAAACTAAGCCTCGCAGCGACTTAAAAATACCATTTTTGAATTCTACATATCCAGACCTACCAGATAAATATTGGTTCAAAGCTCTCCGATTAAGTTGATTTTTCAAATCTTTAAACGGTTATATCTCGGAAACTAAGCCTCGCAGCGACTTAAAAATAGCATTTTTGAATTCTACATATCCAGACCTACCAGAAAAATATTGGTTCAAAGCTCTCCGATTAAGTTGATTTTTCAAATCTTTAAACGGCTATATCTCGGAAACTAAGCCTCGCAGCGACTTAAAAATAGCATTTTTGAATTCTACATATCTAGACCTACCAGAAAAATATTGGTTCAAAGCTCTCCGATTAAGTTGATTTTTCAAATCTTTAAACGGCTATATCTCGGAAACTAAGCCTCGCAGCGACTTAAAAATAGCATTTTTGAATTCTACATATCTAGACCTACCAGAAAAATATTGGTTCAAAGCTCTCCGATTAAGTTGATTTTTCAAATCTTTAAACGGCTATATCTCGGAAACTAAGCCTCGCAGCGACTTAAAAATAGCATTTTTGAATTCTACATATCCAGACCTACCAGAAAAATATTGGTTCAAAGCTCTCCGATTAAGTTGATTTTTCAAATCTTTAAACGGCTATATCTCGGAAACTAAGCCTCGCAGCGACTTAAAAATAGCATTTTTGAACTCTACATATCCAGACCAATTGGTTCAAAGCTCTCCGATTAAGTTGATTTTTCAAATCTTTAAACGGCTATATCTCGGAAACTAAGCCTCGCAGCGACTTAAAAATAGCATTTTTGAATTCTACATATCTAGACCTACCAGAAAAATATTGGTTCAAAGCTCTCCGATTAAGTTGATTTTTCAAATCTTTAAACGGCTATATCTCGGAAACTAAGCCTCGCAGCGACTTAAAAATAGCATTTTTGAATTCTACATATCCAGACCTACCAGAAAAATATTGGTTCAAAGCTCTCCGATTAAGTTGATTTTTCAAATCTTTAAACGGCTATATCTCGGAAACTAAGCCTCGCAGCGACTTAAAAATAGCATTTTTGAATTCTACATATCTAGACCTACCAGAAAAATATTGGTTCAAAGCTCTCCGATTAAGTTGATTTTTCAAATCTTTAAACGGCTATATCTCGGAAACTAAGCCTCGCAGCGACTTAAAAATAGCATTTTTGAATTCTACATATCCAGACCTACCAGAAAAATATTGGTTCAAAGCTCTCCGATTAAGTTGATTTTTCAAATCTTTAAACGGCTATATCTCGGAAACTAAGCCTCGCAGCGACTTAAAAATACCATTTTTGAATTCTACATATCCAGACCTACCAGAAAAATATTGGTTCAAAGCTCTCCGATTAAGTTGATTTTTCAAATCTTTAAACGGCTATATCTCGGAAACTAAGCCTCGCAGCGACTTAAAAATAGCATTTTTGAATTCTACATATCCAGACCTACCAGAAAAATATTGGTTCAAAGCTCTCCGATTAAGTTGATTTTTCAAATCTTTAAACGGCTATATCTCGGAAACTAAGCCTCGCAGCGACTTAAAAATAGCATTTTTGAATTCTACATATCCAGACCTACCAGATAAATATTGGTTCAAAGCTCTCCGATTAAGTTGATTTTTCAAATCTTTAAACGGTTATATCTCGGAAACTAAGCCTCGCAGCGACTTAAAAATAGCATTTTTGAATTCTACATATCCAGACCTACCAGAAAAATATTGGTTCAAAGCTCTCCGATTAAGTTGATTTTTCAAATCTTTAAACGGCTATATCTCGGAAACTAAGCCTCGCAGCGACTTAAAAATAGCATTTTTGAATTCTACATATCTAGACCTACCAGAAAAATATTGGTTCAAAGCTCTCCGATTAAGTTGATTTTTCAAATCTTTAAACGGCTATATCTCGGAAACTAAGCCTCGCAGCGACTTAAAAATAGCATTTTTGAATTCTACATATCTAGAGCTACCAGAAAAATAAAAAGCTCTCCGATTAAGTTGATTTTTCAAATCTTTAAACGGCTATATCTCGGAAACTAAGCCTCGCAGCGACTTAAAAATAGCATTTTTGAATTCTACATATCCAGACCTTCCAGAAAAATATTGGTTCAAAGCTCTCCGATTAAGTTGATTTTTCAAATCTTTAAACGGCTATATCTCGGAAACTAAGCCTCGCAGCGACTTAAAAATAGCATTTTTGAACTCTACATATCCAGACCAATTGGTTCAAAGCTCTCCGATTAAGTTGATTTTTCAAATCTTTAAACGGCTATATCTCGGAAACTAAGCCTCGCAGCGACTTAAAAATAGCATTTTTGAACTCTACATATCCAGACCAATTGGTTCAAAGCTCTCCGATTAAGTTGATTTTTCAAATCTTTAAACGGCTATATCTCGGAAACTAAGCCTCGCAGCGACTTAAAAATAGCATTTTTGAATTCTACATATCTAGACCTACCAGAAAAATATTGGTTCAAAGCTCTCCGATTAAGTTGATTTTTCAAATCTTTAAACGGCTATATCTCGGAAACTAAGCCTCGCAGCGACTTAAAAATAGCATTTTTGAATTCTACATATCCAGACCTACCAGAAAAATATTGGTTCAAAGCTCTCCGATTAAGTTGATTTTTCAAATCTTTAAACGGCTATATCTCGGAAACTAAGCCTCGCAGCGACTTAAAAATAGCATTTTTGAATTCTACATATCTAGACCTACCAGAAAAATATTGGTTCAAAGCTCTCCGATTAAGTTGATTTTTCAAATCTTTAAACGGCTATATCTCGGAAACTAAGCCTCGCAGCGACTTAAAAATAGCATTTTTGAATTCTACATATCCAGACCTACCAGAAAAATATTGGTTCAAAGCTCTCCGATTAAGTTGATTTTTCAAATCTTTAAACGGCTATATCTCGGAAACTAAGCCTCGCAGCGACTTAAAAATACCATTTTTGAATTCTACATATCCAGACCTACCAGAAAAATATTGGTTCAAAGCTCTCCGATTAAGTTGATTTTTCAAATCTTTAAACGGCTATATCTCGGAAACTAAGCCTCGCAGCGACTTAAAAATAGCATTTTTGAATTCTACATATCCAGACCTACCAGAAAAATATTGGTTCAAAGCTCTCCGATTAAGTTGATTTTTCAAATCTTTAAACGGCTATATCTCGGAAACTAAGCCTCGCAGCGACTTAAAAATAGCATTTTTGAATTCTACATATCCAGACCTACCAGATAAATATTGGTTCAAAGCTCTCCGATTAAGTTGATTTTTCAAATCTTTAAACGGTTATATCTCGGAAACTAAGCCTCGCAGCGACTTAAAAATAGCATTTTTGAATTCTACATATCCAGACCTACCAGAAAAATATTGGTTCAAAGCTCTCCGATTAAGTTGATTTTTCAAATCTTTAAACGGCTATATCTCGGAAACTAAGCCTCGCAGCGACTTAAAAATAGCATTTTTGAATTCTACATATCTAGACCTACCAGAAAAATATTGGTTCAAAGCTCTCCGATTAAGTTGATTTTTCAAATCTTTAAACGGCTATATCTCGGAAACTAAGCCTCGCAGCGACTTAAAAATAGCATTTTTGAATTCTACATATCTAGAGCTACCAGAAAAATAAAAAGCTCTCCGATTAAGTTGATTTTTCAAATCTTTAAACGGCTATATCTCGGAAACTAAGCCTCGCAGCGACTTAAAAATAGCATTTTTGAATTCTACATATCCAGACCTTCCAGAAAAATATTGGTTCAAAGCTCTCCGATTAAGTTGATTTTTCAAATCTTTAAACGGCTATATCTCGGAAACTAAGCCTCGCAGCGACTTAAAAATAGCATTTTTGAACTCTACATATCCAGACCAATTGGTTCAAAGCTCTCCGATTAAGTTGATTTTTCAAATCTTTAAACGGCTATATCTCGGAAACTAAGCCTCGCAGCGACTTAAAAATAGCATTTTTGAATTCTACATATCCAGACCTACCAGAAAAATATTGGTTCAAAGCTCTCCGATTAAGTTGATTTTTCAAATCTTTAAACGGCTATATCTCGGAAACTAAGCCTCGCAGCGACTTAAAAATAGCATTTTTGAATTCTACATATCTAGACCTACCAGAAAAATATTGGTTCAAAGCTCTCCGATTAAGTTGATTTTTCAAATCTTTAAACGGCTATATCTCGGAAACTAAGCCTCGCAGCGACTTAAAAATAGCATTTTTGAACTCTACATATCCAGACCAATTGGTTCAAAGCTCTCCGATTAAGTTAATTTTTCAAATCTTTAAACGGCTATATCTCGGAAACTAAGCCTCGCAGCGACTTAAAAATAGCATTTTTGAATTCTACATATTTAGACCTACCAGAAAAATATTGGTTCAAAGCTCTCCGATTAAGTTGATTTTTCAAATCTTTAAACGGCTATATCTCGGAAACTAAGCCTCGCAGCGACTTAAAAATAGCATTTTTGAATTCTACATATCTAGAGCTACCAGAAAAATATTGGTTCAAAGCTCTCCGATTAAGTTGATTTTTCAAATCTTTAAACGGCTATATCTCGGAAACTAAGCCTCGCAGCGACTTAAAAATAGCATTTTTGAATTCTACATATCCAGACCTACCAGAAAAATATTGGTTCAAAGCTCTCCGATTAAGTTGATTTTTCAAATCTTTAAACGGCTATATCTCGGAAACTAAGCCTCGCAGCGACTTAAAAATAGCATTTTTGAACTCTACATATCCAGACCAATTGGTTCAAAGCTCTCCGATTAAGTTGATTTTTCAAATCTTTAAACGGCTATATCTCGGAAACTAAGCCTCGCAGCGACTTAAAAATAGCATTTTTGAATTCTACATATCTAGAGCTACCAGAAAAATATTGGTTCAAAGCTCTCCGATTAAGTTGATTTTTCAAATCTTTAAACGGCTATATCTCGGAAACTAAGCCTCGCAGCGACTTAAAAATAGCATTTTTGAATTCTACATATCTAGACCTACCAGAAAAATATTGGTTCAAAGCTCTCCGATTAAGTTGATTTTTCAAATCTTTAAACGGCTATATCTCGGAAACTAAGCCTCGCAGCGACTTAAAAATAGCATTTTTGAACTCTACATATCCAGACCAATTGGTTCAAAGCTCTCCGATTAAGTTGATTTTTCAAATCTTTAAACGGCTATATCTCGGAAACTAAGCCTCGCAGCGACTTAAAAATAGCATTTTGAATTCTACATATCCAGACCTACCAGAAAAATATTGGTTCAAAGCTCTCCGATTAAGTTGATTTTTCAAATCTTTAAACGGCTATATCTCGGAAACTAAGCCTCGCAGCGACTTAAAAATAGCATTTTTGAATTCTACATATCTAGACCTACCAGAAAAATATTGGTTCAAAGCTCTCCGATTAAGTTGATTTTTCAAATCTTTAAACGGCTATATCTCGGAAACTAAGCCTCGCAGCGACTTAAAAATAGCATTTTTGAACTCTACATATCCAGACCAATTGGTTCAAAGCTCTCCGATTAAGTTGATTTTTCAAATCTTTAAACGGCTATATCTCGGAAACTAAGCCTCGCAGCGACTTAAAAATAGCATTTTTGAATTCTACATATCCAGACCTACCAGAAAAATATTGGTTCAAAGCTCTCCGATTAAGTTGATTTTTCAAATCTTTAAACGGCTATATCTCGGAAACTAAGCCTCGCAGCGACTTAAAAATAGCATTTTTGAATTCTACATATCCAGACCTACCAGAAAAATATTGGTTCAAAGCTCTCCGATTAAGTTGATTTTTCAAATCTTTAAACGGCTATATCTCGGAAACTAAGCCTCGCAGCGACTTAAAAATAGCATTTTTGAACTCTACATATCCAGACCAATTGGTTCAAAGCTCTCCGATTAAGTTGATTTTTCAAATCTTTAAACGGCTATATCTCGGAAACTGAGCCTCGCAGCGACTTAAAAATAGCATTTTTGAATTCTACATATCCAGACCTACCAGAAAAATATTGGTTCAAAGCTCTCCGATTAAGTTGATTTTTCAAATCTTTAAACGGCTATATCTCGGAAACTAAGCCTCGCAGCGACTTAAAAATAGCATTTTTGAATTCTACATATCTAGACCTACCAGAAAAATATTGGTTCAAAGCTCTCCGATTAAGTTGATTTTTCAAATCTTTAAACGGCTATATCTCGGAAACTAAGCCTCGCAGCGACTTAAAAATAGCATTTTTGAACTCTACATATCCAGACCAATTGGTTCAAAGCTCTCCGATTAAGTTGATTTTTCAAATCTTTAAACGGCTATATCTCGGAAACTAAGCCTCGCAGCGACTTAAAAATAGCATTTTTGAATTCTACATATCTAGACCTACCAGAAAAATATTGGTTCAAAGCTCTCCGATTAAGTTGATTTTTCAAATCTTTAAACGGCTATATCTCGGAAACTAAGCCTCGCAGCGACTTAAAAATAGCATTTTTGAACTCTACATATCCAGACCAATTGGTTCAAAGCTCTCCGATTAAGTTGATTTTTCAAATCTTTAAACGGCTATATCTCGGAAACTAAGCCTCGCAGCGACTTAAAAATAGCATTTTTGAATTCTACATATCCAGACCTACCAGAAAAATATTGGTTCAAAGCTCTCCGATTAAGTTGATTTTTCAAATCTTTAAACGGCTATATCTCGGAAACTAAGCCTCGCAGCGACTTAAAAATAGCATTTTTGAACTCTACATATCCAGACCAATTGGTTCAAAGCTCTCCGATTAAGTTGATTTTTCAAATCTTTAAACGGTTATATCTCGGAAACTAAGCCTCGCAGCGACTTAAAAATAGCATTTTTAAATTCTACATATCCAGACCTACCAGAAAAATATTGGTTCAAAGCTCTCCGATTAAGTTGATTTTTCAAATCTTTAAACGGCTATATCTCGGAAACTAAGCCTCGCAGCGACTTAAAAATAGCATTTTTGAATTCTACATATCTAGACCTACCAGAAAAATATTGGTTCAAAGCTCTCCGATTAAGTTGATTTTTCAAATCTTTAAACGGCTATATCTCGGAAACTAAGCCTCGCAGCGACTTAAAAATAGCATTTTTGAATTCTACATATCCAGACCTACCAGAAAAATATTGGTTCAAAGCTCTCCGATTAAGTTGATTTTTCAAATCTTTAAACGGCTATATCTCGGAAACTAAGCCTCGCAGCGACTTAAAAATACCATTTTTGAATTCTACATATCCAGACCTACCAGAAAAATATTGGTTCAAAGCTCTCCGATTAAGTTGATTTTTCAAATCTTTAAACGGCTATATCTCGGAAACTAAGCCTCGCAGCGACTTAAAAATAGCATTTTTGAATTCTACATATCCAGACCTACCAGAAAAATATTGGTTCAAAGCTCTCCGATTAAGTTGATTTTTCAAATCTTTAAACGGCTATATCTCGGAAACTAAGCCTCGCAGCGACTTAAAAATAGCATTTTTGAATTCTACATATCCAGACCTACCAGAAAAATATTGGTTCAAAGCTCTCCGATTAAGTTGATTTTTCAAATCTTTAAACGGCTATATCTCGGAAACTAAGCCTCGCAGCGACTTAAAAATAGCATTTTTGAATTCTACATATCTAGACCTACCAGAAAAATATTGGTTCAAAGCTCTCCAATTAAGTTGATTTTTCAAATCTTTAAACGGCTATATCTCGGAAACTAAGCCTCGCAGCGACTTAAAAATAGCATTTTTGAATTCTACATATCCAGACCTACCAGATAAATATTGGTTCAAAGCTCTCCGATTAAGTTGATTTTTCAAATCTTTAAACGGTTATATCTCGGAAACTAAGCCTCGCAGCGACTTAAAAATAGCATTTTTGAATTCTACATATCCAGACCAATTGGTTCAAAGCTCTCCGATTAAGTTGATTTTTCAAATCTTTAAACGGCTATATCTCGGAAACTAAGCCTCGCAGCGACTTAAAAATAGCATTTTTGAATTCTACATATCCAGACCTACCAGAAAAATATTGGTTCAAAGCTCTCCGATTAAGTTGATTTTTCAAATCTTTAAACGGCTATATCTCGGAAACTAAGCCTCGCAGCGACTTAAAAATAGCATTTTTGAACTCTACATATCCAGACCAATTGGTTCAAAGCTCTCCGATTAAGTTGATTTTTCAAATCTTTAAACGGCTATATCTCGGAAACTAAGCCTCGCAGCGACTTAAAAATAGCATTTTTGAATTCTACATATCCAGACCTACCAGAAAAATATTGGTTCAAAGCTCTCCGATTAAGTTGATTTTTCAAATCTTTAAACGGCTATATCTCGGAAACTAAGCCTCGCAGCGACTTAAAAATAGCATTTTTGAATTCTACATATCCAGACCTACCAGATAAATATTGGTTCAAAGCTCTCCGATTAAGTTGATTTTTCAAATCTTTAAACGGCTATATCTCGGAAACTAAGCCTCGCAGCGACTTAAAAATAGCATTTTTAATTCTACATATCCAGACCTACCAGAAAAATATTGGTTCAAAGCTCTCCGATTAAGTTGATTTTTCAAATCTTTAAACGGCTATATCTCGGAAACTAAGCCTCGCAGCGACTTAAAAATAGCATTTTTGAATTCTACATATCTAGACCTACCAGAAAAATATTGGTTCAAAGCTCTCCGATTAAGTTGATTTTTCAAATCTTTAAACGGCTATATCTCGGAAACTAAGCCTCGCAGCGACTTAAAAATAGCATTTTTGAATTCTACATATCCAGACCTACCAGAAAAATATTGGTTCAAAGCTCTCCGATTAAGTTGATTTTTCAAATCTTTAAACGGCTATATCTCGGAAACTAAGCCTCGCAGCGACTTAAAAATACCATTTTTGAATTCTACATATCCAGACCTACCAGAAAAATATTGGTTCAAAGCTCTCCGATTAAGTTGATTTTTCAAATCTTTAAACGGCTATATCTCGGAAACTAAGCCTCGCAGCGACTTAAAAATAGCATTTTTGAATTCTACATATCCAGACCTACCAGAAAAATATTGGTTCAAAGCTCTCCGATTAAGTTGATTTTTCAAATCTTTAAACGGCTATATCTCGGAAACTAAGCCTCGCAGCGACTTAAAAATACCATTTTTGAATTCTACATATCCAGACCTACCAGAAAAATATTGGTTCAAAGCTCTCCGATTAAGTTGATTTTTCAAATCTTTAAACGGCTATATCTCGGAAACTAAGCCTCGCAGCGACTTAAAAATAGCATTTTTGAATTCTACATATCCAGACCTACCAGAAAAATATTGGTTCAAAGCTCTCCGATTAAGTTGATTTTTCAAATCTTTAAACGGCTATATCTCGGAAACTAAGCCTCGCAGCGACTTAAAAATAGCATTTTTGAATTCTACATATCCAGACCTACCAGATAAATATTGGTTCAAAGCTCTCCGATTAAGTTGATTTTTCAAATCTTTAAACGGTTATATCTCGGAAACTAAGCCTCGCAGCGACTTAAAAATAGCATTTTTAAATTCTACATATCCAGACCTACCAGAAAAATATTGGTTCAAAGCTCTCCGATTAAGTTGATTTTTCAAATCTTTAAACGGCTATATCTCGGAAACTAAGCCTCGCAGCGACTTAAAAATAGCATTTTTGAATTCTACATATCTAGACCTACCAGAAAAATATTGGTTCAAAGCTCTCCGATTAAGTTGATTTTTCAAATCTTTAAACGGCTATATCTCGGAAACTAAGCCTCGCAGCGACTTAAAAATAGCATTTTTGAATTCTACATATCCAGACCTACCAGAAAAATATTGGTTCAAAGCTCTCCGATTAAGTTGATTTTTCAAATCTTTAAACGGCTATATCTCGGAAACTAAGCCTCGCAGCGACTTAAAAATAGCATTTTTGAATTCTACATATCCAGACCTACCAGAAAAATATTGGTTCAAAGCTCTCCGATTAAGTTGATTTTTCAAATCTTTAAACGGCTATATCTCGGAAACTAAGCCTCGCAGCGACTTAAAAATAGCATTTTTGAATTCTACATATCCAGACCTACCAGAAAAATATTGGTTCAAAGCTCTCCGATTAAGTTGATTTTTCAAATCTTTAAACGGCTATATCTCGGAAACTAAGCCTCGCAGCGACTTAAAAATAGCATTTTTGAATTCTACATATCCAGACCTACCAGAAAAATATTGGTTCAAAGCTCTCCGATTAAGTTGATTTTTCAAATCTTTAAACGGCTATATCTCGGAAACTAAGCCTCGCAGCGACTTAAAAATAGCATTTTTGAATTCTACATATCTAGACCTACCAGAAAAATATTGGTTCAAAGCTCTCCGATTAAGTTGATTTTTCAAATCTTTAAACGGCTATATCTCGGAAACTAAGCCTCGCAGCGACTTAAAAATAGCATTTTTGAATTCTACATATCCAGACCTACCAGATAAATATTGGTTCAAAGCTCTCCGATTAAGTTGATTTTTCAAATCTTTAAACGGTTATATCTCGGAAACTAAGCCTCGCAGCGACTTAAAAATAGCATTTTTGAATTCTACATATCCAGACCTACCAGAAAAATATTGGTTCAAAGCTCTCCGATTAAGTTGATTTTTCAAATCTTTAAACGGCTATATCTCGGAAACTAAGCCTCGCAGCGACTTAAAAATAGCATTTTTGAATTCTACATATCTAGACCTACCAGAAAAATATTGGTTCAAAGCTCTCCGATTAAGTTGATTTTTCAAATCTTTAAACGGTTATATCTCGGAAACTAAGCCTCGCAGCGACTTAAAAATAGCATTTTTGAATTCTACATATCCAGACCTACCAGAAAAATATTGGTTCAAAGCTCTCCGATTAAGTTGATTTTTCAAATCTTTAAACGGCTATATCTCGGAAACTAAGCCTCGCAGCGACTTAAAAATAGCATTTTTGAATTCTACATATCCAGACCTACCAGAAAAATATTGGTTCAAAGCTCTCCGATTAAGTTGATTTTTCAAATCTTTAAACGGCTATATCTCGGAAACTAAGCCTCGCAGCGACTTAAAAATAGCATTTTTGAATTCTACATATCCAGACCTACCAGATAAATATTGGTTCAAAGCTCTCCGATTAAGTTGATTTTTCAAATCTTTAAACGGTTATATCTCGGAAACTAAGCCTCGCAGCGACTTAAAAATAGCATTTTTGAATTCTACATATCCAGACCTACCAGAAAAATATTGGTTCAAAGCTCTCCGATTAAGTTGATTTTTCAAATCTTTAAACGGCTATATCTCGGAAACTAAGCCTCGCAGCGACTTAAAAATAGCATTTTTGAATTCTACATATCTAGACCTACCAGAAAAATATTGGTTCAAAGCTCTCCGATTAAGTTGATTTTTCAAATCTTTAAACGGCTATATCTCGGAAACTAAGCCTCGCAGCGACTTAAAAATAGCATTTTTGAATTCTACATATCCAGACCAATTGGTTCAAAGCTCTCCGATTAAGTTGATTTTTCAAATCTTTAAACGGCTATATCTCGGAAACTAAGCCTCGCAGCGACTTAAAATAGCATTTTTGAATTCTACATATCCAGACCTACCAGAAAAATATTGGTTCAAAGCTCTCCGATTAAGTTGATTTTTCAAATCTTTAAACGGCTATATCTCGGAAACTAAGCCTCGCAGCGAATTAAAAATAGCATTTTTGAATTCTACATATCTAGACCTACCAGAAAAATATTGGTTCAAAGCTCTCCGATTAAGTTGATTTTTCAAATCTTTAAACGGCTATATCTCGGAAACTAAGCCTCGCAGCGACTTAAAAATAGCATTTTTGAATTCTACATATCCAGACCTACCAGAAAAAATATTGGTTCAAAGCTCTCCGATTAAGTTGATTTTTCAAATCTTTAAACGGCTATATCTCGGAAACTAAGCCTCGCAGCGACTTAAAAATAGCATTTTTGAATTCTACATATCCAGACCTACCAGATAAATATTGGTTCAAAGCTCTCCGATTAAGTTGATTTTTCAAATCTTTAAACGGTTATATCTCGGAAACTAAGCCTCGCAGCGACTTAAAAATAGCATTTTTGAATTCTACATATCCAGACCTACCAGAAAAATATTGGTTCAAAGCTCTCCGATTAAGTTGATTTTTCAAATCTTTAAACGGCTATATCTCGGAAACTAAGCCTCGCAGCGACATAAAAATAGCATTTTTGAATTCTACATATCCAGACCTACCAGAAAAATATTGGTTCAAAGCTCTCCGATTAAGTTGATTTTTCAAATCTTTAAACGGCTATATCTCGGAAACTAAGCCTCGCAGCGACTTAAAAATACCATTTTTGAATTCTACATATCCAGACCTACCAGAAAAATATTGGTTCAAAGCTCTCCGATTAAGTTGATTTTTCAAATCTTTAAACGGTTATATCTCGGAAACTAAGCCTCGCAGCGACTTAAAAATAGCATTTTTGAATTCTACATATCCAGACCTACCAGAAAAATATTGGTTCAAAGCTCTCCGATTAAGTTGATTTTTCAAATCTTTAAACGGCTATATCTCGGAAACTAAGCCTCGCAGCGACTTAAAAATAGCATTTTTGAATTCTACATATCTAGACCTACCAGAAAAATATTGGTTCAAAGCTCTCCGATTAAGTTGATTTTTCAAATCTTTAAACGGCTATATCTCGGAAACTAAGCCTCGCAGCGACTTAAAAATAGCATTTTTGAATTCTACATATCCAGACCTACCAGAAAAATATTGGTTCAAAGCTCTCCGATTAAGTTGATTTTTCAAATCTTTAAACGGCTATATCTCGGAAACTA